>VZTF01000167.1:578485-640461 GCA_013397755.1 Cnemophilus loriae
ATTAAAAAAAAAAAAAATTAAAAATCATGTAGTGAGAGATTTGACTAAGGACAGAATAGTCTGGGAAAGTCAGATGTGGCTAATTACATTAAACCAGAAGAACAGAGACAGCTACACACAAAGCTAATATGCTCAAAGCACAGGACCTATTTTTAGCAAGACAAAGTTTGCAATTTGAATGAATAAAACCCATTTTAATAATTTGTTTTAGCATATTTTGCATATAAGCTACATTTTTAAAGTTATAGGCTCCAATACTGTAAACAAAAATGCTGCACAGAGTGACAACAAACTCACACTTACCTTGAAGCTCTTCCAGGTACCTTCAGAAAAGTGGGCGAGGTGCTGATCCAGGCAGGCACAGCTGCTCTGGCCTCAACTCTGCCAGGTGAGGAGAGGGTGGGCTCAGGAGCTCCAGGGGAATTATTCTTTCTCACAGCTGCCCATGGTACATGACAAGAAGGAGTGTTCTTCAGGAGGCACAAAAAAGGCAGCCTATTTTATTAATAATAGGGATGATAACCTGAGGCACTGCTTATACTGTCTTGCATCAGAACAACTGGTAGAAATTGGAGCGAGTGAAGTTTTGCTCTGTCCTTTAGGTTCTCCAGCACGGGCCTGCAGTACACGCCACATGAGAAAATGCCACGAATCACCAAATAAAACCAGGGGTTTCTTTGCCTTTCTCATCTTTCTCAGCAGTGTATTGCCCACTGTCATTAAATCTGGGACTATGGATTTTCAGTTCAGCACAAGGGAGGGTCTCTGAGTGCTGCTCCTTTCCCTCTCTGGGGGTTCTCTGCTGCCCCAGAGAACACTGCAGTGCAGGGCACAGACACCTGCAGCTGGCACATAAGACCACTAAACAAATTAAAACACCCAGCAGTTTTCCTGAGAACAGCTTTGCTGTCACCCCAGAGCCTGTGACCAACCCTTTTCTGTGCAGCCTGTCCCCAGACATGTCAGCTCTAAAGTCCTCTGGCTCAGCACTTCAAACCACTGAGCTGAAGTGCCCTTCAAATACAGTGGCTGACAATACATGGATTTATTGTTTACTTTTGCTCTTCATTTTTGTGTTGGCTTTACTTGATACCAAGACTCCTGGTTTTGCTGATTAAGGCAGGTCAGGGAGCTGAGGCCCCTGGCAATCCCACCTGCTGCTGGGCTCCAATCACCACAATCACCTGGCCGTGAGGAGCTCAGCCTTGTGCCATGGCCTAATTCACCATGGCCACACAGTCTGCTTGAAACCAAACCGTGGGGACTGCAGATCTATTGCAAGAGAAGCCACTGACCTTCCCTCCCCCAGCATTTCAGTGCATGAGTGTTTTCATTAACAAAATAGGGATAAACCTAAATTCTGAGTTCTAAGAACAGGGTGTTCTCATCATCGCTGATACTAAACATTTGTGAGATACTTGGATGCATTTTTGTGGGTGATACAGAAAAATTAAATGAACAGCGATAACCCTTTTCCAGGATTTTTCCTAAGAACTATGTAGTAATTCTTAAATGGAAGATTTTATTTAGGGTGTGTTCTTTACAGAGCAATGTCACAATTTGTTGACAGTGCTACTAAGTGCATATTTTATTTTATTTTATTTTAATAATTCTGTATATCTAACTAAAGTCCGCTAAAATAAGATTTAACCCTGTATCTTACCTGACAAGCTAAGCTGGGATGTGTCAAGGTCCCCTGAAACAGAGCTGTGTTATGCTGTACCTGCATGCAGGTACTTTGTGCTGTGAGCCAGAGATTTATTTGGAGTCTCACCACTAACCAGAAGTATTTCAAATGTACAGTCAAACACTGGGGACAAGGATGTGCTCACAGTTCCCATGTCTAAAGCATGACAATGCCCAGGACAGTGTAAGCTACTGCTTTTATCTGAGTGTCCCCAACAACAGCTGACAGAGTTCCCCTGAGAACTCAAGAAAAGTCATTTTCTTCCTTAAAATCATGAATGCAATAGCTACCAACCTGAGCTGGCATTTAATGTTAGCTAAACATTACAATTTTATCGGCTGTTCACAATATAAGGCAATTCTTCTTTGAAATTCTACAAAGTTACAGGAGCCAACAGTAGCTGTCAAACTTTATGTAAACATTTGAGCTCTTCCCTCCACAACATCCACCTTCAGACCAGAATGAAATCAAGTTGCTGAGGACATACAGTGAACATCCCTGGGAAACTGTGGGTTAGATTTTCAAAACTCTGTAGTTCTGAGGAGCAAAATCAGGCAATGATGCCTGATTAACCAGGAGGTCATCCAAAGGCTGCTCAGACTGCCAGGAAATCACTTGTGTGATTTGTCTTCATCCAAGTAGCTTTATAATTTCACTGTATTTTTGTAGCAAAGAATGACAAAGAGGGATCTGAGCAATCCTCAGTGATGTCTTCCTTGTTTGTTTTTTATCCATTACTATTACCCAAAGCCAAAACCTAGACATCAAATGAAGTTTCTCTGTCTTCCATCATATAATATAAAAATCCCATCACTTTGTGGACACCAAATACTTCAAAATATACAAATACTTTAATACATACAAGTCTTCATGGTTCATTAAATACAGTTAATTCCATGGTCTTTAAAATACTCTATCACTGTGTAAGGGTAAGGGAAAAAAGGTTTGCACTGGTATTTCTGAAGTATTGATTTGATCTGGTCTATGCAAAGGACCCTGCAGGGATTATGCTGAATAGCAGCAATTCTACTGAAGAGCAGCAATTCTGCTGGAATCCAGAGCATTTGGGGCTAGATCCAAACAAAGCAAAGCTCCTGACAGGAGATTATGAAGTGCAGTGATGAAAGCCCAGGAGGCAGAGCTGTGTGGTTGAAGCCCGGGGGCCAGAGCAGGGTGGTGACAGCCCAGGAGCCAGAGCAGGGTGGTGACAGCCCGGGGACCAGAGCAGGGTGGTTGAAGCCCGGGGACCAGAGCAGGGTGGTGACAACCCAGGAGCCAGAGCAGGGTGGTTGAAGCCCAAGGAGGCAGAGCAGGGTGGTGACATCCCAGGAGGCAGAGCAGGGTGGTTGAAGCCCGGAGCCCAGAGCAGGGTGGTTGAAGCCCAAGGAGGCAGAGCAGGGTGGTGACAGCCCGGGGGCCAGAGCAGGGTGGTTGAAGCCCGGGGACCAGAGCAGGGTGGTTGAAGCCCAAGGAGGCAGAGCAGGGTGGTGACAACCCAGGAGCCAGAGCGGGGTGGTGACAGCCCGGGGGCCAGAGCAGTGAGCCGTGGCACGTGCAGGGGTTGCTCTGCCTTCCCCTTCAGCTGCACCTGCTGCCAGTCCCGAGCATCCTGTGGCAGAACCTCGGCAATGCTCTGGGGCAGCGCGGTCCCACCAACACGTGCGACAAGGAGCAGGGAACTGTGACACTGCCTGAGCGACCAGCACCTTCCTTCTGCACTTGATTCCCCGGAAAGCTGAATGAGATGAAAAGAAGATCTATTGCTTTTTGCTTTGAAGTGTTAAATCTGTCTTTTCCTGTGTCCCCAGCTGGTACCAAACTGACTTTATCAAATGGAGACAATCAGCCTGGTTTAGCTGATATCCCACAGCTGTGACTGTTCTCCTTCCTGAACTGCTAACTCACGCTGCCATGCAGCAGGAATCCTATTTCTCAATGAAATCTTCAGGGGAAAGATTTATAGCTTTGCAGAAAAGCAGTGCAGAGCCCTTCAATGTATTTGCCAAATGCAGCCCAGCATTCCAACACTGTGGATGTTCCACCGGGGGCGTGGGCTGGTTTGTAGCACAGTCCACAGACAGAGGCAGTACATGGACTGCAACCCCACAGTAAAGAGATCCTTGACACACCAGGGTGGGAATTGATCAGTAAGAAATAAATATACACACACACACACACATAAATACATATTTTAAATATATATAATATATATAGTGCACATACATAATGTATTGCCTGTGTATATATAATACATGTATTTTGTATAAAAAGCTTCACATTCAAGTATAGGTACATATTAAAATATCAAGAGAGGAGGACCGTTGGAAGTTAACCTTAAACAGACAATCTACTGTAAGCAAAATTCTTTTTAGGATCATCAAGACAGGTGTTGCCCAATTTCAAAATGTGACCAATTCAGAGGTTAGTGTTCCACTGACAACTGAGAAACACAACCCAATGGAAAGTGAGAAAAAGGGGGGGAAAGTGGTAATGGAGAGTTAGATATAGTGTCAAATACATTGATATATACATAAATCCTTTACTTAAGATATCCCATGTTTGGAGGGACAAAAGCAATATTTTAATTTGAGTTTATAATACACTTCCTCAGTGGTTGTGGGTTTTTTGCAATCAAATTATCAAAACCAAAGGGAAAGGAAAATTGAATTATCAGAAGAAGGGTTGAAAATCAAAATAGTATCATCAACCCCAAAAGATAGTTCACAAAACCTTATATGAAATATGGCTCACGCAGCCTTGTTCTGAACCTAAAATATGAAATGTATCATGAGCAGAGAGAACACTGGATGGAAATTCTGAACCTCAGTTAGCCTGGATTGGTTCAATGTCTAAACAGAAATTCTCTCTCTTGAAATCTCAGTGGCCTTCATCTTTAAATTGTTGAAATTACGATCACAAAATCAGCGAGTAAATCACCCTGATGTTTTACAAATGTAGATGATGAAAATACAATGTGTATCTAATTGTGTAAATCTACAAGCCATCGTTTTTGCTTGAGCAATGTGGTACAATTTCAGGACTGTGATCAGGGGCTTATGCAAAGTAGGCATGGCAAAACACAGCCACAGTCAAGAGGATGATGCCATTGATATTCACAACGTTTCTCCACAGCGGCACTTCACTGGTGTCCGTCAGTTTCTTCTTCAGTGCCTCTTCTTCCTCCTTGCTCAGTTTGGGGCCATTCTGTTGCTCCAAGCCACAGAACCAGTTGTAAGCTTTCTTACAGCATCCTGGGTCCTCCTTGTTTTCCTCATTAACTGGAAGGAACAAGACTCTGGTCAGGAAAGGTGAGTACGGATCATGGCACGCACTTGATCTCTGGGACTGAGGACATTCCTGTTCTGATTTATGGTCAGAATTCAGTGGAAACATTTTAGTACAAAACAGTACAGGAGCCAAGTTAATATTGTGTTTTCACCTGGGAAAAGAGGGATTTTCTACATGTTTCAAGAGGGTCTTCTGCAGAAGACACTTGGGCCTTTTGCAGCCCAGAAACTTGGCCTAGTATTGGAGAAGAAGATTATGCTTCAAAGCTTAAACTCCAATTTTTCAATACTTTCTACACTCTTAATTGAAAGACAAATAAATGAATTTGAAGATACTGATGAAAAGGAACTTGGGAGCAGAACCAGAAACCCAGTAAAGAGAGCAGGTGGGTTTGCAGTCTGCTTTCATGGTGCCTTCAATCCTGACCACAACCCACTATTTCCAGGTGAATTCCCTCCAAGTGCTGGAGTCACACACAGTTCTGCCAATGCACAGCGCCTCTGACCCAGAGCACTGCCATTGGTTTAGTCCTAGTGCTGCCACCCAGCTACCAAGAGAACAAGATTTTCTCCCTTCAAATCCACTTCCCTTCTGATTTACACTGATCTTGAGAGATTGGTAAAGGCAGCTCATGAGCCATTTAAATTTATGGGGGCTGAGGATTTGTTGTTGGGGGGAGGGAGGCTGTCTTCGACTATCAAGCAGGTTAATGTTCCTTCAGGAATGAAATAGGTATACTCAAATATATGACAGAAACTCTAGGTATTCAACAGTTACCTGATTCATCATCTTTGTCATCCGTTCTCATCTGAATCTCATCTGCATCAAGATCAATCCGTTCTTCTTTGCTGTTCCGCAAGGACCAGCACAGGCGGTAAAGCTGCCACGGAACAAAAGGAGTTGAACTGATCCGTGGGCTGACTGCACGGGCACCAACCAGCCTGGCCAGCACCTGAGCCAGCTGTAAGACCACAGCACCCCAAATGTCTGCTATGTCTAAGCCTATTAGGAGTCAACAGCTAAAGGAAGACTATTTCCTCTGCTTTCTTACAAGAGCTGTATGCTGGGGGTAGCTGAAGTGTTGAGAGGTAACACACCAAGTACCAGGCTTTAAAACTGCTGGTTTCATTGTGCTCTGTTTCTTGAGGAGCAAGACTGCAATAATACTCACATGTACATCAGGAATGGGCTTGGTCATGAACGAGACTGCCAGGATGACGATGGCAGAAACCCCAAAGAGGATCATGGCAAAGTAAAGGTAGTGAATGCCACAGATGATGAAGGGGCAGTTGGAAGGGACCACACAGCTGCCAGTTCCGTAGGCAAACTCTGAGATCATCCTGCCGAGTCCAGCCAGCAGCCCAACGACGAGGCCCCAGAAGGCACCCTGCAGACAAGGGTGTGACAAGAAGGGATCAAAATGGGTAATTTCAGGCATGGAAATAAACTCTGAGCTCTCAAACAGTTGCTGGAGGAAACATGGATGTAGTTATGTGTTACAATGGCTTTGGCATGCGGGTTTTAACCCAGATGCTTTCAGTGACCTTATTTACAGCTCAGTGTATGAGTACAACTGAAAGGGGCAATGAAGAGCTCTGAGATGTCAGGCACACCTCAGGACACCTCATCCAGACCATTTCTCACAGTCCATCTGGCTCCACACAACTCTCTCCTTCTACAGGAAAGGCTTCAGCCATGGACTGCACACCCCAGGGGCTGTTCTCCTACCTTTTTACCTTTGAGAGCTTAATCCCTGACAGCTCTGGCACAATGGAACCAGCCAGAATGTTGTGTCATGCTTCCTGAAATGTGTGTCTGGTTTACCTGCTAATTGCCCTGAGAGTAATTAGTTAATTCTCAATCCTGCTGGTGGGTTCCTGAGGTACAGTACTCCAGCCCAAAGTATAACAGACACACAGGTATGTGTGGGCACAAACTGAAATATGGGAAATTCTGTTTAAACATAATTTCTTTTTGTTTTACTGTAAAGGTGCTTGACCATTGGAACAGGTTGCCTAGAGACGCTGTGGAGTCTCCACTGCTGGGGATATTCAAAACCCAGCTGGACAGGAGAGGTAAGAGGTGATGTTTGGTAAAGCAGCTTGGTGACCAATATCCTAATTGATAATTCTCAAATATGTGTCCATAGATTAGCCATTTAACACACTTCTTGGCAGAGTGAGAGATAACCAAAGCTTCAGAGCTATCTATGAATTCCTACGTGACTGTTTATCTATCAGACTATGAAAGAACTTTTTCAAACTCGTCTCTGAAACCTCAGGCCTTGGGGTATGGAGACACAGAATCCCTGGGCTACACTGAGATTAAAATTAATAGGAAGAAGTTGCTCATAACAAAAAAACCCCAGTTCTCCCAGTTCCTAAAGGAACATGCAGCATACCTGTTTCCTAATTTGCACTTACCTGCTCATTGACACGCTTGCAGAAGATAGCAAGCAGGAAAACAGCAGCAATGGGAGGTCCCAGGTAGCTGGTAACTGACTGAATGTAATCAAAGAGCTGCCCACTCTGAGCTGACTGCACCACGGGAACCCAGGCAATGCTGACGCCAATTAAGACTAACATAAATGCCCTGTAAACATAGCCAGATATTCAATTAGCCATCTGCTTAGAAGTATCTATGATGTATCAGAAAGAAAAAAACCCAGCAATTAATCAATAATTTACATGTTCATTTCGTATTTCAACTAGTGAAATCAATTATAATGGCAAATTAGCACTGAACAAACAAAAGAAATCCAAGTTGGGTATCGTGTATGTCAAATATCCATCAGCACACAGTTAAATATGCAATCAAAACATAGAAAATCACTTTTTTTCCTGCGGTTGTTATGTCCAGAGACAAATCAATAGCAGATCAACTAGAACCAGTTGGTTGTTGCTGCAGCCTGGTGCAGCACGGAGCCCAGGAAGGTAATCGAAAAGATTTCCCTTGGAACAGCAGTGGGGAGCAGAGGGAACGAGCTTGGCTGCTGCACGCACGCTGTCCACTCCTTGGGGAGCAGAGAGAACGAGCTTGGCTGCTGCACGCACGCTGTCCACTCCTTGGGGAGCAGAGGGAACGAGCTTGGCTGCTGCATGCACGCTGTCCACTCCTTGGGGAGCAGAGGGAACGAGCTTGGCTGCTGCATGCACGCTGTCCACTCCCTGGGGAGCGCGGCGCTTTCCCGAAAGCAGCGCGGGGCGGGACGGCCGCTCCGGCCGCAGGAGGCCACTGCAGCTCCGCCAGGCAGCTCCGGCCGCGCTGGGGCTTTGGGAGGGGGCAGCCTGTGCCTTGCAGTGCTCGGGTCTGTGCAGAGGGGAGGCTCACCTGCCAGCCAGCATCAGCTCCTTCTCAGATGGCCGGGTCCGAATTTTGGTGTAAATGTCCATCGTGAACAAAGTACTGGCACTGTTAAAAATGGAAGTCAGGGAGCTCATGAGGGAGGCCAGCATGACTGACAGCATGAGACCCCGCAGACCTGGAACACAAAGAGGGGAACGGGATGAGCGTTCCGTGCAGAGCCTCAGTACCTGGCACCGGGTGCTTGTCTGACCCTTTCCATCGGCCGGCTCTGAGCACGTCTGGCACATTTATGTGCCTGACATAGAATCCTGCCTGACATTCCCTTGCTGGGCAGAGCTCGGAAAAAGCAATTTACAGCAGTGCCAGGGAAACTCTCAAGCTTTTAGCACGTAGGTACTTCTTTACTGAATGCTGCCTGATTAAATGCTGGAATAAAAAGAAAATAATATTAAGCAGACTTTTCCGAACGGTTATAAAAATAATTCCTCTTGTTTGCAGGAGAGTGTTCACTTGCTTGTAGTATATTTACGAACCAGGTATTTGCCAAAAAAACCAAGTTTCTTTTAGTGTCTGAAAACCAGAGTAAGCCACTTTTCCAGGCGGTGTGGTCTGGTCACAGAGCATGGGAAAGTACTGTGGGATTTTAACAATAGTTAACAAAGGATAGGGGAGTATCAAACCTATCAGGGAAGTGCCATGGTCTCCATAATATCATAACCTGGTTTTTTTTGCCTTATGAGCCAGCACCCACCTCCGTGGAGTTGGCAAGAGGACCACAGGAATAGGCCTCCAGCTCAGAGATCCTGGCAGAGAGTCCTTTAGAAATCATTGGCCAAGCAGGTTATTTTTTACCTTCACAAAAAGGGAGCTCATTTACCATTTCAGCACCCAGTATTTGCCAGCTGAGAGCTGACACTGTCAGTGTGGAGCTATTCTGCACCTTCAGCTAATACAGACAGCCCCATTGGTTAATAGAATATAACTCTAGCAAGAATTTTGGAACTAAATATGGGTCTTGGACTCCCTCTATCACTTGTTTTTACAGTTTGGCTTTCCTAAAACAAAGAAACAACAAATACAGACAGTGTCTTACCATTTGGCATAAGCTCCACTACCATTTTTGGATAAGCAATATTTGTGCAGCCCACGGCGGTGCCACAGTACTCCTGACAGACTTCAGGCACAACACAAGCCACCATGTCTGAGGAGAGGATAATGAGACACTGAGACAGGTCACACAAACAACAGATTGCTCCCAAATTAATAGAGCTTCTAGAATGTATCTCCACGTTGAGCCACCGGATTGACACGTTTGATTTCATCCTTGGTTTGCTGGCAGGGAGGAAGGGGATTCTAAGCCTCCTTCCTTCCTTTCCTCTCTAAAAGAATACTGACAAGTGCTGCAGGTCAAAAGAAAATCAGCACTCATTTGTCAGACCAGGGCTGAACAACAAAAAGAGAGCAAGCAGAAAAACAAGCAGAGGAACCCAGAGCCCGCTCCCTGCAGCCTGAACCTCCCTCCTCTGCCTGCTGCCAAGCACAGCCAAACTCTTTGCTGGTCAGGGAGACGGGAGAGTGGCATTTCCCCACGCTGCCCTCGGGACTGCCCGTGGCCCAAACCCTGCAGTCTGTGACTGACAGCCCTGTCCCTCCAATTGCCAGCGAAGTATCTGTCCTGGACAGCATTTTCCACTCATTCAGTCGCAGTGGGGCTGTAAAAAACAGACAGGTGGGGAGGGATGCTGTGGAATTCCCTTCCCCTAAAACAGACAGCAATAGCTTTAGCAGAGATCTGGGATCAGGGAAAACAGGAAGACCTGTGGCTTCTCACAGTGTAGTTAGCTGTAGGTGCCTGGACTATTTGGATGAGAAGATGACAATCTAACAGGTATTTTGGAAAGGACAGAGAGATTGGCAATGAAAGGCAGGCAGCAAGAATTTGCATTTCTGTATCCGTATCATACCTGTGTACAAAATCCGGCTGATCATGCCAGGCATCACTATGATAAACATGGGCAAGAGTTTGAGGTACCCACACAAGATGCAGCCAGCCTTCACATGGGACATGTTCTTGCCAGAGAGACATCTTTGGACAATAACCTGTCAATGACACGTGGCAGGTATAACATTTCCATGATCACACCATGCCATGTTCCAGATACGAGGTGCTTCTTAACTTCTGTGACAGCAAAAGAGCCTACTTAGCATTTCTGCCACTGGGAAAAATGAAAACTACATGAAAATCAAAGGATATGTTTGAAATAAGTAAAGGAAAATATCACTTATCCGGTGTATGTTTGAGAGGTAAGACTTCTCTCACAGGAAGTTTTTAAAGCAGACAGACTACAAATACAAAAAAGAATAGAATAATTAACTGAGCAGTAAATGCAGTTACATTGGGGGTTTTGTTAATTTGTTTAGAAATCGTGAAGATGATCTTTCTCACAATTCAGGATGCAGATAGATCATTTGTTAGAGACACATTCACATGTTGCAGGTGCAGGAGCACACTTCTCTTTCCTCATGTCAGTGTGATCTCTTGGGGAAACTGGACAGTAGGTTTTAGAGAGAAGGAAGGATGACTGGAGAAGAGTCTCCAGGCTGAAAGACCAGACATATAAAGAACATCCCCCCAAGACTATGCAAGCAAAGATGAAAGCTGCACATATAGGAAACAAACTTGTCTTACTGAAAAGAGAATGGTATCTAGAGCCAGTCTAACAAGGGTCGTTTGTCGCGTGGTTTCCCAAGTAAGCGCTCACAGCACAACCTCTCTGGGTTTTCACACATGGTCACACCCAGAAATGAGAAAGGAGGCAGACACAGGATCTGCTGGGCAGAGGTGTGCAGGAAGATTTGAAAGAACCCATTCCATTTTCTTACATGTGAGAGGTGTCTAGAAAGCAGGAACTGAAAAGTCACTGACCAGCCTTGAAACAACAGCCAGTTCTGTGGCCCAGCTTTGCATTACAGGAGAAGATCACACTGGAGCACAGAGCTCTGTGTTTGGCCCTTGCAAGGCATTGGGCTCCCACATTACCTGATCTGTGCACCAGTACCACATGGCAATGATGCTGAGGCCAAACACGACCCCTGGCCACGGCAGATCCCCGGTGACGGCGTCCCGGAAGATGTGAAAGGAGTCCTTGCGAGGAGTGTAGCAGTCGGGGTCCACCAAGGTGTTTTCATAGGTGATGTTGGATGGAATTGCTGCCATGTACTTCTGCATGAAAGCCTCATACCCTCCTACTTCAGCAAATGCTGGAAAATACAAAATAAAAGTAGCAATAAAGGATTTATTACTGAAATCTCAAATGGAGCTTGAGAGCATGAGGAGAAAAACCTCCTTAATGTGGACATAAAAATCCTGTCATGGGATGCTGTTTATTACCTTACACATTCACTTGTGCTTAGGAGACAGAGTGACTCAGTGACTAAAGGGCTTTGGCAATATGCCTGACTTTTGGCGAGGTGCCTGTTTTCTTCCCTGATAAATAGATATGTGAGCTGAAACCTCCTGGTTAAGGTAACAGTTTCACACTGCAGGATTTGTGGCTGAACATTCCAGTTTAATTCATCTGATTTACTTACCAAATCCCATGAGAATAAAGGATCCCACTACCATGATGAACGTTTGTAAGGTGTCTGTGTAAATCACAGCTGCAAGGCCACCTGATGGCAGAGAAAAGTCAGGACAAATAAGTTAGCCCTGGGCAAACGTCTCAGTGGAAATGTTTCTTGGGGTTTTTTTCCCCTTTTGTCACCACTTCTGTCTTTCAAAGACCACTGTAAATAACCCCCCTTTCAGGTTTTCATTTCTCTCTTTTTCTCCACTTCTCCTATTCTCTTTCTTCTGGCTCCCCCAACTTCTTTGATTTATCAGACTGCTCTGCAAACTCACCTGTGATGGTGTAAAGAGCAGTAATAGAAAGCAGGATAATTATGGCCACATAAAGATTCAGCCCTATGGCCAGCTGGATAAATACAGCTCCAGAGAATATATCGGCCTAGAAAAGAAGAAATTATAAATTCAGCAGTGTTTAGGTTCATGATGACATGTTACACTTCCATAATGGGGGCACTGAAATACACAACTCTGCCCCTTGTAGTACTGCACACACAAATCAAAAAGAAAATAGAAGCCATTTGTGTGCACCTGCCACTGTCCCCTGAGAGCTGTGGAGTTTTCAGTACCAGAGGTGTAACACTTCTCAGAGAATTTCCAGGCCTTTTTCACCAGGGTTGTTTTCTGTAGACAGTCACCTCACTGCTCAGAGCTTAGACACTGAGACACAGATTCAAAACAAACTGCTTCAAGCTGAGTGTGAGTTCCCCTTGCTGCTGTGTGCAGGGCTGGACTGTGTGACACCTCCAGGTCATGGCACAGGTCTGGTCCTTCAGTGCCACCCCACTAGTCTCTTTCCCTTTACTGCTCACATGTGGTGTAGCTCGTCTTGCTGGTTCAGGACAAACAGTGCATTTGCATTAAAGGCAAACATCTTATATTGTTCCTATTTTTAAGTTCCTGTCAGAAGAATTGACAGCAGTTGGCTAAGAGAGGAGACCTTTAGCTCTTGCATAAGAAAGGAATTGTTCAGGTTTCAGAGTAACACTGGGATGGATGTTAATCCTATTAAATCAGTTCCTGATTTAGAGATAATTGGCATCAATGTTATTTATACAAGTTTGCAATCAGAATAATCTGCCCCAGTGCACTTGTGATGCATTACTGTAAATTATGCTTTCATTAGAGGTTGCTCCTGAGCATGCAGCTCCTGGGCTCCTCTGCAGCCTGGCCGCTCTCCTCCCTCTGTATCCAGCCTGTCCCAGGGCTCTGCATCTCCCATCCTCAGCTAACAGCAACTCCCCGTGGGCTTCACAAGCTGAAGCAGAGACACACGACTCTGCCCAAGCCCTGGGCTGAAGCCTCCCACACCAGCCCTGCGGGGGCTCCGGGGGCCGGCCAGAGCCGGGGTCACAGCCCGGCCCCGCTGCTGCCCCGGGAGAGCAGGGCACACACCCCGGCAGGGAGCGATGCAGCCTGGCAGCTGGGAGATGCCGGAGAGAAAAACCACCTTCCTTCCAGAGACACTGAAACTGAGACTGCAGGGCAGGACCTCACCCTGGTTCCTGCTGAAGAACGAGGAAGAGGCCGGACCTCTGCGGCCCCACCGCGCTGGCAGCAGACAGCAACTTCTGTGGAGCAGAGTGTGAGCCACAGCAGAGGGTGAGCCACAGCAGAGTGTGAGCCACAGCACAGGGTCCCACTCCCAAAATTCTGCCTCTGGAGCAGATTTCTTACAGGCTTTAGTTTGAAACTGGGAACCAGGACCTTTAGCTCTTACCCCAGTGGCTGTCAGACCATATCTTTTGCCCTATCTCTCTATGGTAATTTGTTTCCTGTCTTTTCACACCACTAATCAGTCCATGTCCCAGATCTTTCTTTTATTGTTCTTGGCTTTAGTTTAGCCTACATATCATTAAATATTAATGGTCCTAAAATGATTCCCAGAAAGAAATGTATAGTTAATTATTGAGCATTCTGAGCAATGTATCAGCTTCTTCAAATTGCTGAGTTATCTTCCGACTTCACTGCTCCTCCTTCACAGTTAGATTATTGCCTTTCAAAATTTCCTTGTTTCTCCACTTACACTGTTTTATAGACAATACTTTATCTAATCTCCTCTTAGAGTCACTTTTTCCTTTATGTTACGAGCTATCTCACAAAGGCACCGCTGGCCAGACCTGTGCCAGCTGAGCGTGGGAGTCAGGGCAGGGGCCGCTGCTCTTTAGCCTAGGTGTGCTCCTAGGAGGAGGTTATCCTTCCCTTCCTCTTCCTCTGGCAAGTCTATGCCCGTAGATTTCCTACTGAAATTATGCACAGTGAACAGAAAGAAAACGCTGTAACAGATTTAGAAGTTCCAGTTTACGATTTCTGATTTCTTCAAAACCATTCAGACCTTAATTCCCTTTTGTGTTGTCATAACTTATTCTATTACTATCCATCAAGACTTTGTTTTTACCAGACCGTTTCCTTTGACATAATGACCAATATCATCAACACTAGTGGCTAAAAAGCCTCTGCAAGCTGCTATGGGCACTACTCACAGTGTGCTGCACCCTTGGGGAGCAGGTACAGGTGAGGCCCCTGTACAACCGAAATCCTTTGGGCTCAAAGATCACGTGGGTCCTGATCTCAAGGATGAACTCCTTGCAGCATGTCCTCGTCTGTCAAGTGGCTGATTAGCCACAAAGCAAGGTAAGAAATCAACAAAACCCACAGAAAATGTGCAGGGAAAGAGAAGCTGTGAGGACGTTGTAGAGGTGTGCAAAGGGAATCCGATCCTCACACAGTGGTGGCACTGTGCCGGAAAGAGCTCGGCAGGAGTCACACAGCCTGATGTGTGATACTGCTCGCTAGAAAGCACTGCTGTAATTATATTATTAAGTACACTACACAATATTTCAACACATCAAGGAAGAAGCACATGAAATAACTACCCCAGAAGCAAGAGATGCCACTCTTCTGCAAGGATAAGTGGCAGTGAGAATTGCTGCCAGTCACGCTGGTGGGTGTGACCTCCCATGCAGGGCACGGCAGAAGCCCATCCTTCTCTATCAAATCTCGAAGAGCCCCAGAGATCACAAAGGAGTCTTTGCCAAGGCAGCACTGAGGCAAGTAAAATACAATGGATTGTCAACACGTGGATGTGTTTGGATATCCAAGGTGTCCGTGGGGAGGGAGGCCTGTGCTCCCTGCCTCCCCCCACAGCACGGTTCCCCACAGCCCAGCAGGGAACGGCCCTTCCCTCTCTGCCCTGGAGCTGCTTCCTCTGGCCACCATTCGGGCTTGCTGTTGCACAGCACGGCATAGCAAAACCTACTCTGAGATCCTCTGACAGCACCTGAAACCCCAAGGACTGGCTGCTCTGCCTAATCTGAGTCAGATAGAGCAAGGAAATCAGTCCTGGGCAGATCCTGCCCATGCCAATGCAGTGACATGGGCAGCAATGCAGAGACCTGTTTGTACACTACAGAAATCTCACTTGTACAGGCACAGACACTGCCAGAGCTGCTCAGGGCAGTTGGAGGAAACAAAAGACATGCTTAGAGGAAATTGAACACCGTATTTTCCCCCTGCATAGCACAGAGACCCAGCTCCGTGGCACTTTCCCAGAAACACCTGGAATAAATGGGTCGATGGGAAGCTGGGATGGGCCAATGGTAGAGTGGGGCCCAGGTAACCTGCTGCTGTAAGGATCCCTGGACTATGGAGAGGGTGTTTGATCCTCAGGACCACACTGGAAGCTTAAATGCAGAACCTGTCTTTCCTGGAAATAGGACACTCCAACTGAAACGGTGTAAAATCCCATAATCAGATCCTTAGGCATGACACAGGCTGGAAATCAGAGCTAGAGAGTAAATTCAGAACCTACGTAGTACCTTGACAGGCTCACTACCAACATGTGTTGCTGAAAAGGACTGTGAGTCACTGACCAGAGGAGTTTCTCTGCTGCTGGAACGTCCAGAGCTCTGTGTCGTACCCAGGAGTTCTGATTATGATAGCTGAGCACAGCCACAGCAAACTGTCTGGTCCTTTTGAAATATACGGAAATCCAGCTCTGAGGCCAGCTCACACTACCAACCTGTTTAATTTGTAACCTCTCTAAGGATCGGTTATCATGATGTGAGAATGAGAGCAAAAGGCCAATGTTTTAGCTTAAATTGCACTATTATCACTCAGCTCCCACTCTGAGGGCAAAGAGTAATCTGCCATGACAACTTCTGCAAAACAACAGACGGAGGTATGCCTGAACTGTGGACTTCTTTAGAAGCTTGGTACTTCCAAGATATATGGAAAATACCAGCTCCCTTTACTGCTTCACAGGAACACATCCATTTACTCAATAAACATTAACTTCATAGCACCTTGAAGTTTACACCAATCACTTGCCCATTAAAAGAATCTCTCCTCTTCCCTCCTTTCACCTCAGCTGTTACAATTCCCCTCATTTCCATTTCCCTACTCTTCCATTTTCTAATTCCTTTTTTTCTTTTTTTATCCATAGCCCCCTTACTCTTTTCCCTCATCTATATTACAGATGGCATGTTCACCAGAGGATACTAAAACACATAAATACAAAATCTAGGGACAAAAATTCCTGCCCCGGGTTTCACAAGTCCCTAAGATAACAGACCATAATACAGCACAAGTTTCCCTCCAATTCGATGGTTTCTAGAAGACAGCAAATGTAAAAGTAAACCCTAAGACTTTAAAAAGAAGGCAAAGCACGACAAGCATCGAGAGACACTGCCAGGAAGAAAAAACCTTGGATTGCAGCACAGATCTGGATACAGTCTCACTGGACAGAATAAAGAAAACACAAAATCATACTTTTACAGTTGTTAATTCAACCAAGAGCTCCAAACCTGAAACAGCTGACCAGTTGTGAGAGCAATATTGTAAAAGGGCGTTTCTTTTCTTTAGATCAGTGTAGAATGGAAGAAATGCTTGTGTAGAAGTTTCACTTACTGAGATCTTTGTGAAAATATAGAGGATCAGGGAAAGGACTGACAGGTAGACCTGGATCCGTTTCCCACCAAAACGCTTCTTCAGATACTCTGGCATTGTCACCACCTGTGGGGGTGGAGAAGGTTTTAGATAATGGGGAACAGGTACAAATCAAATCAGAGGAAGATTTTTGGTACTCAGATACTGTGAGAGTGGAGCACAAAATTAGGGGAGCTGCAAATGCAGTTTCAAGGAAGAGCAGCTCCAGGAATCAAAGGAGAACAAGGAGAGAGCACTTCTCAGCTCAGGTCTTAGAACAGAGAATACTCATTTTTCAAGTACACAGATATAACACAGTGCTGTTCTGGCACACTCAGATCTCGTGCCATTCATAATGACTTGGCAATATTCCAGCCCTGATCTGCAAATGTGAGCAGCAAAGAAGTGTAATGTCGTGGTTTGACTTACCCCAGCTTTGATGTAGATGGGTACAAAGATCCATCCTAGAACCACCACAAATATCAGCGCCTGCAGCCAAGACAAGATCAGCTGCATTAGTCTCCTCTCTCTGGACACTACTCCCAAAGACCATTTATCAGAGCCAACAGCAGCTAGAGACCAGTGAAACCACAAAAACCTGGGTACTGCAGGGGTGTGGGGGGAGGAGGTTCTGCTCTGTCCTTTGAATTACAGTTGAAAATTTGGGGATGAAATCTTGGCTAAAAACTTCACTGGATATAATGCAGCCTGGGTTTCCTGCTGGATGTCCCAAAGAAGCACACATGATTATGCATTTTCTACAAAACCAGCTGATTTCTCCTCGCAGGATTGCCCTCCAGTATTGAATGACAACCCCACCAGTGGCACCAGACTATCCCAGCTCTCTTCAGAGCAAGCCCAGGATGGCTGAATGTTTTACAACAATCTGATAGACTGTACAGGATGCACCACATGCAATTTGCAAAATATTTCGTATTTTCATATTACAATTTAATAATATATATTTGTGTATCCATGTGTAGTCTGTGAACTACTGATCTTACTGTATAGCAGTGCCACACTTTTCTGACTTAAATGGCTGGAATGCTGTCCAATGTTGAGCTGTACATACTTAAATCTACAAATACAAAGCAAATTCCTGCCCTCAGAACTGCACTCTGTATTTATTTTGTCCACAGGGCTTAGAAGGCTTCTAAACTGTATCTTTTAAGTTCTGCCCTTAGGTCAAAACTGTCAGATGGACAAGAAATACTGGGTCAGCTTCTGCTGTCATTCTGATACAAAATAGAAATAATTTCAATTGAACAGGGATACACAAGGATGACAACAGTCAGATTTATTTTAAGTATTACTCCTGTTACTTCCACTGTGTCTGTTAACTGTCCCACTGTTAGTCATGAACTCTGCAGTGTGTCTGCTCAAACACCCACAGACATCATTGCTGCTTCCCAGCCAACCCCTGCTGGACACTGTGCATTGATATTGGTCCAGCAGGAATCTCCAGGAGATAAAGTGCTGGAGATGTTTGAAGAAGGATATGGGCCCTAGAGATTTGTGTTCTGTTTTGGTTTCCTTTGTCCTGCTAGAAAAAGAAGGAGAATCAGGTCTGTCACAGACCTGATATAATCAAAAAGAGGGAGCTGACACATGAACTGCACATCTCATACAGGTCATTTTAGGCTTTGTCCTTCTCCTTAAACATTCATATCATACCAGTACTTGATTATCTGCAACAACCATTGACTTGCTAAGGAACACAAGCCAAATCCCTCAGGGGGGATGATTCTTCCACTGCTCAGAAGTAAACGTGAGGGGAGTATCGACCTGTGGAGGCTCATTAAATCCTTTGTGTCACGGCCTAATCCCTTCCCGAAGGTGAATTAGGCACAACAAGGACGTTGACAGCCGCACCCACAGAGCCTGAGAACACAAGGAAATGGACTGCAGTCCTTCATGGGAGTTTCTGTGCTGCAGTTTACACTGAGCCTGGTATTCTGGGAAGTTCATTTAAAGTCAGCTCGGATATCTCTACCCTGTACTGGAACCATAAGCAAAACACATACATAATTACGGGAAGGAAAAGGTAAAGAGGAAAAGATTTTTGGAATGCAGGTGCTTGTGAAGGATCTTCAAAATTCCTTACAGCCTGTGAAGAAATCAAAGCCCCTTCAATAATTTCTACATAGCAAAATGCTGCAAAAATTACCATGGACTACAAACCTGATAAATTCTTCCCAGCATCCTGCAGTCTGAAAATGTTCTTCATAAATACTTTAAAAGTAATAAAAAGATATGCATAGAGAAGAGAATCCACCAATTTATTTGGTGCAAATGCTCTCTAAAAAGCCTCAACAGAAAAGTGTCATCTTTTTCCAGTGGCTGGGACAGGTTAAATAGTAGATTACATTGGCTCTTACAGGTCTGTGCAGAAAACAAGTGTTGCCAAGCACAAAATTTGACAGTCCTAAATTATTAGGCAGTGTTATTTCGATTAAGGTCTGCAGATAATCCAGATGTCACACGTACTTTCACTGACATATATACCACTTACATTCCACTCATATCCTCCGATGGCAATTCCTCCAGATGCTGCTGTTCCTGCTATTCCCACAAAGTGCCCACTGCCGATGTTGCTGGCAAACAGAGAAGCACCAATCTGCAAAGAGAAAAAACAAAAACTGGCTCTTATGTTCACAGTAATTTTAAAAAGATCCCCTTCGTTCAGCACATTGAGCTCGTGCCTGTCTGCGGTGGTGGTGATGATGAGAATGACTGACAACCAACTTCCTGGATAACTCTCGGGACTCCCACTTATTGTTCCCACTGAAAGCAGAGCCTCCAGCCATCACATCTACAACAGTGAGAATAGGATGTTGAATCAAATATCTTCCAGCTGAGTCAAAAAATATATTACACCAATTTAGATTTAAAAATATTGGCAAAACTTGCCAAACTGACATTGGGATGGTATCCAGACAATCGGGGAAGAAGACTGTGCTCTTCCTTGTTCAAGGAGGAAATGACAAGGGCATCCCCACTTGTCAAACCTGCACTCCCTGTTCACACTGCACAGCCTGTGCATCCAAACATGTCGTTGGTGAGAGCTGGGCTTGGTTCACTTTTAGCCAACAGGTATTTGATCACTGAATTAAATTCTGAAAGCTGCATGGCAGAAACCTCTGCTGAGAAAGTGCTTCTGGAAGCTACAAACAATAGCAAATCAAGGCGTTATACTTATGAAGTGCTGGGTCTTTAAGACCCCCAAATATTGCACTGATCATGCAAACAGAACAGCAGGGAGAACATGGGAATTGGTGAACAGGGAGAGATTAAAAAATGAACGTTCCTGTTGGTTTACAGACAGGCAGGAGCCATTCACAAAGATCTCATTCTTAATCAAGTATCTTAGACAATAGAAAAGATGAAAAGGAATGAGCTTCATTTCCTCAAAATGAACACATTAAAGGCAGCAGAAGTACCCAGTGATAATTTACTGGGTCAGGTACCGAAGGATGCAGGGTGAGAAGTCGAGCATGAAAAAGAGGTTGGATTGGCTTGGGTATTGTGGGCAGAGGACAAGGAAGCTGGAGAAGTTCCAAGATGAAAAAATGGAAGTGAACGTTTTTTTATTCTTTTCTATTTTTTCCTTATGTCCTCTGAAAGCTAAAAAAAACCAAAAAACAAAAAACAAAAAAAATCAGGGTTCAGAAGAAAACCACATAGAAAGCAGGCAAGGGAACTTCTGCTGACCTCTTCTAATGCTCTCATTTGAATCATGGAATATCCTGAGTTGGAAGGGACCCACCTGGATCATTGAGTCCAACTGATTTGAATAGCAGCAAATATTCAATCAATGTTTGTGGGAGCACAGGGACGATCACCTGAGTTTTGGGAGGATGAAGGGTTTCATCACAGGAATCTACCTCTGCAGAGCAGATTTATTGTATAGAGCTGTGCCACAGCCAGAAATAGCAACCACGCTCTTCAACCCACGATCCTGATCTCTGATAATAAATGGATTATCCTCCCCCGTTTTTTATTTGCAACATACAAATAAAATTCAGAGAGTTCCACTCTTTCTTTTCCAGGCTTACTTTTTTTCTCTTTCCTCAGTTTGATGTCCTGATTTCTTCAAGTCTTTTTGCAGACAAACTGTTCTTTTGCTGTGAAATTTATGTTGCTAAATTCACTCAGTTCTGGATTTGGGTTTTTTTTTACACATATCTAAAAGTCAATTGTGCCCTACAGAACTGTAACCAGTTTGTCATATGACATATTTCTACAGGACTGATAAGTTTTGCAACAAACATTGGCAAACAAAAGGCTTCTGTTTCTTCTAACCTCTGTGACAGCAACAGTTTTGCCAGAAATGATAGTGAGGAAAAAGTACCACTTATACCAAGCATTAGCACTGTTGCCCAGTGCGTTCCTTGGAGATAAATAATTAAACTTAAATCTAGGTTACTAGAAATGCAATCACCAGAAAATATTAACCACATTAATCTCTGATTTTGTTTGATGTGTTCCCTCTCCTGTTTCAAAGGCTTAAAGGCAGATCCAAGTAACAAAAGCAGCAAAGGAAGAACTCACTTTGAGAACTGACAGGCACAAGCTTTGGCTCGGTGCCTGAAACCCCAGGACATACTGCAGGTAATGCTGCTGATGCTGTGTTCCCAAATCTACCTAAAATACCATTGTATTGAAAGAAAAATACAAAACAAAACCAAACCAATGCAAAACTACCAACATGCTCAGGACCAGCACAAGGACAAAACAATGTGAATGCAGATCCCACATTCACATCCTAAATTTTTTTCTCTGAATTAGGGAACATCCAGTGCAGCAGAACTCTAAGACCAACATATACTAATAATGGATGCAATTTTAAAAATGGGTTTCAGTTATGTATACCTGGGAAGGAAGAACACGGCTTCATAGCCAGGAAAATGCAGATTACCCTTAAAGCTGCAGCACGGTCACAGCAAGAGGAGAGCTGACCAAAAACCCTCACACCCATTGGCTGCTGATGCCAGAGGGGAAGCAGAAATTTCCCATCTGCCATATTTTAAGGATGAGGAAGGAAGGCAGATGGGCTCTGGGCCCGAGCTGTCTCGCTGAGGAACTTACTGCTGTGGGATTTCTGTACTGGAAAGGTTGAATACTGGAGTGCTTGGTTTGCCATTGGTCGATGCTGCTGAACATCTTAAAAACTCTGGGCTGAAACTGGGAATGGCAGAGGGAAACAATTATGGAAGTGTTAAATGTTCTCAGTGAATGTGTGAGTGAATTGATTTTAAAGACAGACCAAGGAGGAAAGGTGAAGAAGAAAGTTGGTTGAAAGGGACAGAGCTGCTAAGAGGGAAAGAGGACGAAAAACCTGAACTAACCTGGAGCAAACGTGGAACATTAACTCTTTTAAAATATTTTGAGAGGTCAGGTCTTAACAAGAGCACTCTGTTCAGCAGAAGTACCACCACCCTGAAACAGAGGACGATCACTGTGTTTTTCCCTGTTATTCATTAACTGTTTCACCTTGCTCTTCTCATCCAGTGGAGGATGCCCTGACATCCCGGCCCCGGCCGTTCCCAGGCCCATGGGATGCACTCTGCAGGCCAGTGGCAGCTGCAGTGACAGCGTGCAGAATGCACAGCCTGTGGCTCCTGTCCCTGCCAGGACACATCCCCCTGCCCCCGTGCCTGCCCTCCCGTGGGAAGGCATTAGCTCAGTACCAAACCCTTTTCCTGATGGATCCTTAGCCCCATTCCAGAGAACGGCAGGGGCTCCTCTCACCCCACGGGGTCCTGAGCCCTGCCCTGAGGTATCATTCCTCATGGGTCACCTGCAGAAGCTGCTTCTCAAATCCCTCTTCCCTGACACATTTCTCATTCCCTGGATTGAGAACTACTCCTTGAGACTGTTCATGCTTTTCTTTAACTCACAGCTCTTCCCTGCAACATGTGACTTTACTCTGATGCAAAGGCATTATTTTTCCTACCTGAGTTTTTTGGGATCACCCTTAGCCACTTTGGAAAAGTCAGTACAATGCAATATTACTGCCACACTTCCAAGGCTCTGAGACCCAAAGAGGAAGTGTGGGGTTTTACTCTCCTGATTAATCTAAAAATTCTCTGAATTGCATTATTACCCAACTGAACCACATCTATACAATTCCCAGTGTACTCAGCAGGAGGGATGCATGTACAATATTCACCAGAATGTCTGTGCTCCGACAAACCAGATGGCTGCTGGAACAGCTCAGGCTCAGGAGGATCTGATACCTCCCCACTTTGTACCCTGAGACAGAAACAACACCTCCCAGCCAGCTGGAAATTCTCATGGATTCTGCAGAAATCCATTTCACTGAACTTTTACTTTTCTATCAGAACTTTGCTTTGGTTACTTTATTATTCTTTTTACCCTGAAAACTATTGATTTAACACTGTTATTTTTTTGCATGGAACTTGACAAAATAAGGTAATTTCTCATTCTACTTTACCTAAGAAAAGGAAATACAAATCTTAATCACAGCAGAATTGTTGTTCCTGGTTCCTCATAGCAGTGTCAGATTTAACAAGTGGGGAAAATTCTGAGAGTATGTAAAACTTAACTGGCTGCAAAGATCGGAGAAATCATGCCAGTGGTCAGTTCTGATGGCCACAAAGATAAGCTGTGCACAGCTGAAGCAAGAATCTATTGGGTTTTTTTCCCCTAATTCTTATCTGTCTCACAAAGATCTAAATGTACGTGGCAACAAACGAGCTGAGTTACATTTCTGTTTGGAGTGCCCTTGACCCTGCACCCTTCCTGCCTACTGTTCAGTAAATCTTCCTAGCAGAGCTGGCCTTCACTTGCCCAGCAGATACTCTTTGTCCCGTTGCCATTCATGCCTCAGGAACTCAGCTTTAGAAGGTAACCCATAATTTTGTGCAGACAGCTCTGTCTGCAAAACCACAGAACCTGAAGAAGAAAATTGAGAAGCAGGAGAGCTTCAAAAGCTTGGGATTTTTTAATTGTGCATGAAAGGCTGATAATCCTGTGAGAGTGGCTGCTCCCAAAGCTGACTGTTCTGCAGGAACAGATACTTCATTCCCTACAATGGCAGGAAGCATTTGGCTGAACCCAACTCCTTCATCTGGCAAAGGAAGCTGAAGTTGGCAAGGCCATTGCTACAGAGCTGTCACTTGCCTTGAACTTCTCTGTGTCTTTTTGGGAAAAGCAGAGCTGGTTATGAGGATTTAAAGAGCCTTATGAGTCTTTCCTGAAGACATTTCCCTCAAAGCCCAAGAGACCAAAACCAGTTTCTTGAAGATTCTTCTCTCAGTTTCTGTGAAAAGACTGTGGAAAGGGCACAGCATTTCATACCATTACGATTAACCGATGACAGATTTCAGTTTCTGGTAATCTGTGAGAATGTTTTCATATACCTTTATCCCTAATTAACCACTGGAACTGCTGAGATGGCTCAGACACTGCACAAGGACAGTGATTCCAGTGAACTAACAAGGAAGTGACCTCTCATCTCAGCCAGAAAACTATCTCTGGGTTGGTTCTGCAAAATGCTGAACAACTCTCTTGGATTCTGCTGGAGCAGAACAACCAGAGCCAAAGCAGGACAGATTTGGCCCAGGATGTGTCCTGGTCCTACTTTATACACTGAGAAATCAAATCACAATCACAGTTTGCCAGTGACTGACAAACATTCAAAATCCGTATTAAAAGTAGGAATAACCTCTAGCCCTTCATTACCAGGGTCTCCTCTAGTCTACCAAACCACACCTATTCTATGGTTTGAGTGAACAGAATCCCTCTCCCAGCTTGTCAGTAAGAGATCCTAATGCACTGCTAACGAGCCTCTTTCCCTGTGGGGTCAGAAAAGCCACTTGTGGGTGCCCTGCAGAGCATAGAACACAGACAACCACTGAAAAATACTATTAGTTTAGGGGAATTAAGTGTATACTAAGTTTGTGGAAGGATTTTTTTTCTTCATTTTGTTCTGTTCCAGAAAGCAATTACATGACAAGGGTCATTATCCTGAAATGGCAAGGGAGAAATCTGACAAACAAGAGTCCACTTGCAAAACAACTGCCCCCACCCTGACTGTGGAAATGCACTGGGGCTATCCTGAACTATTCCAGGTTAGCCCTGACTTGGCACAATAGAGAAGTCAGAGCACAAAAGTAAAACATCTCACACAGCTTTAGCTGTTGCAGAACTGAGATCACATCTCTGACTAAACTTTCTATACTTTCATTGGTTTCCTCATCGTTTCAGCCCAGTTTGCTCTGGGTGATGGACATCCCATCTGCCTGCTACGCTGTGGGAATTGCTGTTTTGGAATCTCTTTTTATCCAAGGCAAACTTTCCAGGGTGATGCTGCTGACATGGTATTTAGTTTGTGGTTTTGGAGTGTTTGCTCTTTGTTTATTTTGAGTGATACGAGGAAGAATAGCAAGAAGGGTTGATTTTTATGGCATGGGAATGATTGAAGAGGAGATCTAGGACTCCGCTGAGGACTAGCACTTTGTCCACGCTGAGCTCACAGAGCCTGGGAAGGAGAGAGGGGATCCTGGCAGGAGCTGTGGGGTGATCCCTGTTGAGCTTGCTGAGTCTGTTGGGTGTGTGCTGGCAGAGGACTCGGTGTCAGATGCTCTCCCCCAGGTCTCAGGGGAATCATTAGCAGTTCTCAGGGCACTGCAGCAAGGCAGAACTTTTCTACGGTGAGTCTTTGCTGCCTTGCTGCCTCCATCTCCATTTACATCTGCACAAAAGGATATTCACATTCCCCCTGACAGGCAGACAGAATTGCACAAGGTTAAAACCAGCCCGCTGATTAAAGTGACAGTTAAGCAAAGTAAGCTGGGTTGTTTTTTTTTTTTTTCTCTTCTCCCAGAGTTATGGGTTTTATCTTAAAATAACTCGGAAACTTTCCTCAATCTTCCAATGGAACCTGAATTTTCCTAGATCTACTACATCAGACGAAGAAACCTTTTACTGTCATTGGCTTTTAATCCTTTCATGTCCTTGAAGAGGCTGTCCCAATGCCTTCTAAAGGCAGAGCGCAGCTCTCTGAAGCACAAGACTGAAAGGTGTGTAGGTATTTCTGCAGCCACCTTCAAGAAAATTCCGAAATCTTTAGGGAACCAGTATTTACTCTCACTCTTCTGGTCCTGTAGCTGAACCTGTAAACTGAATGTGTGCAGAGTCTTGATTCCCAAACCTTAATGAAGTGCAAAAACATTTTCTGAGACTGAATGCAAGATCAGGAATGTTGAGGAATTCCATTCAAACAAACAGAATCATGTAAAACATGAGTAATACAGAAAATGCAGGTTTGTCTGAGTTTTCTGCTTTTCATGTTAAAGAGCCTCTATGATCAGGAAGAAATAGATAATTGTTTTTAATATAATTTCTGCCAAAGGCCTGATGGAATGGATGGCTAAGAACACTTTGTATCTATGACTCCTGTTCTCTACCTTGGAAGATAATAATGGTCTACAGAAGACAAACAATGTAAGCCACAGCTAATCTTTAAATACATTTAAAATATATTTTACCAACAACATATCAGAACATTTCCAGAATTTTTCTCCTTGTACAAGACCAGGACTTGTTACCAAAAGTAGAAACAATAGAGCAATAAAGGGAAAAATTTCAGTAAATTAATTCCTGTCTGTGATAACCTCAAAATGAGCCAGCTTCTTTGAGTGCAATGAAAAGAATAGAGTCCAAATATCGAAAAGTTTTAAAGTGGGATGAAAGGCAAAGCACTGGATTTGTCTGTACTGACATTACCAATGTATTTATGTTCAAACAAGTTGATCACATAACCAAGACAGCTCCGAGCTGAACACAGACCACTTCCCCCAACGCTTTTCCCTGCCCATCCAGTGCCCTTGGTGCAGTTTGCCCTGTGCCACCAGGCTAGAAAAAGAGTTGGATTTGCAGCCACACAACAAAGCCACCACAGCCCTGGTAATGTCATAGAGATCTTGGTATGTAAGGACTGGACAGTGCCGGGGTGCAGATGCACGTCCTGTGTTTTATTTTCACACACCACTCAGCACTCACCGGCCACCACACCATGCTCCGGCCAGCCAGGAAAAACCCGCCCACTGTGCCTCGGTTGGTGGAGCACATAGCCTGGAAAAAAGGGAAAAAGAAAGTTTTAATCGTATTTCAAGTGTACTAGGCAAGCTATACACGGGCTGAGAACAAACAGCTAGAATGAAGGGATAATAAAATTCACAGGCAGGGTAAAGTGAAAGAAACAGAGTGGCTAAAATGAAGATTTTCTTATGATGAAGAAAATAATACAATGGAGCAATGATTCTTTTATCTGGGTCTACATTACCCATTCAAGCTTCATTACTTCACCTTTTGTTATAGTGTGAAACACTAAAATAAAATTAAATTTATCCAATTAAAATTATCACTCAAATAAAAGCTCGCATAAATTTTTCATTGGGGTGAAAAGCCTTTGATTTCAGGCATCAAAACAGGCTATAAGGTGCAAGTTTATTAACAGAAAGAATGCAGCTTTTTTACTCAATACCATCCTGCACCTACAGGTATCTGTTGTCTTCTTGTGATATCAGCATTGTGCCTGATTCCCTCTGAAGTTCCAAAAGAAGAAGCCAGCTAAAATTTCCTTTTTACAACCTAATGTTTTCTTTGTCAAGGGATAGGCTTTAGAGGGAAGCTTCCTCCAATTTTTGTCAATAACCCTGAGCCATTATTTACTGGATTCCCATTGTCTTCTGTGATGGACTTTGAACAGGTAAATAAAAAAAGACCTGGGAAAATTAGCCATATACTTTCTTCTGATGCAGAAGAAAGGAAGTAAATATGGTGGATTTACATTTAACTACACACACTAACTGAGTAAGTATTCATCCAATAATGATGTCATAACGGCTGGAAAGAAACAGTTCCAGGAATTAGCACACAATGGCCTGAGAAGCCAGAGATCAGCCTTTTATTGTCAGAGATCTTTAACATAAAGTTCAGCTGCAGCAACAGCCAGACTCTCATGGCAAAGACCCAGCTCCCTCCTGCCAGACAACGAGGTGTTCTGGTGGACTGGGGCTTCAGATTTTTGGCTGTCTTTTTGGCCTCTGCTCCTATGCTGAAGAGGCAAAGAAAGGTTGTGTCTACTTTGTGCAAACCCTGAATTTTTGGTGCCCTTCAAAATATTGCCAGGCTGTTAGAAAGGGAAGTTTGTTCTGCAGATGACTTTTCTGCACTGTGCAATGTTCCTGGGATGCTCCTGGAAAGCAGAGGATTCCTGAGGGGCAGTACCTCCTCTCTGCTTGTTAATGGTCAGGTGTTCAGGTGACCAGGAGAGCTCGCCCCAGGGAAACCCGAATTCAGTGACGTTCCCCTGTCGCACCATTGCAGCTCAGTGTATTGGCCCGTTCGCTCAAACGCTTCAGCTCTGAGGCCCCGGCGCCGGGCCGGGAGCTGCCTTTCTGCCCTGGCTCCCGGTGCTTGGTTTCCCCCGGCTCCGGGCTCCCCTCGCAGCGCTGCCGGCCGGGGGCAGGAGGCTCCGCGGCGCTCGGGCCGCGAGCAGCGGCGCTGCCAGCGCCCGGCCTGCCGGACCTGCCCTGCCTCGCAGTGACAGTGCCTCTGCACCCTGGAGCCGAGAACAGCCCGGCAATGCTGCCCTCAAACGGCACCCACGGCCTCGGCCGGGGCGGCTCTGCCGTCCCGTCCCTGCCACCGTCCCTGCCACCGTCCTTGTCACCTTCCCTGTCACCTTCCCTGTCACCTTCCCTGCCACCGTCCCTGCCACCGTCCCTGCCGCCGTCCTTGTCACCTNCTCCCTTCCCACCCCTGCAACTCCCCCTCCCCACTATTTCCTATGGCATCACCTCACGCCACCAGTTCTCCCCGCAGTCCCAGTGCTCCGTGGCCGAATCCCGCCTCTCAGGTCCAGCCTGTTTCTAAGAGGGACCCTGGCTGATCTCTACTGATCACATCTCTCGGCTCCGTCGCACACAAACCTCATCACTCCACCTTTCCCACCGGTTCCATTCATCCACCCAAAGGGATGCCTCCCTGGGTCACCATCCCCTCTACTGCAAATAAGTACCCACATTTTGCCCACCATGCACTTGTTAACTATCTCAATTAAGCATCAAATTCTTTATATAATTACACATTCTCACTTACTAAGCTGTTTTGCCGAGACTCTATAATCTACCTGCTCATTGAGTAAAATAAAATAAAATCCCAACATACCCATAGTCCCACTGCCAGAACTACCACAAAGTAGAGGACAATAACAGAGATGTCCGCAGGATTGTTGATCCTTATGTGGGATTCCATCCTGGCTGCTTCTCTGGCTTTCTTCTTCTTTCTCTCCTTATGTGCTTCTTGCAGAGTTCAGGTTAATGATAAACTGCTGTCATCCCCTAATTCTTATATAATATATAACTTCAGATTCACTTGTCTCCCGTGGGACACAAGTTGAAGCTGCTGCTTCTCCGTGGACAACAACTCTTTCCTGAAGAGTGCTCCTCTGCTACAGGTGCTGCAGATTTCAGAGTTCAGTGTCCCTGCCAAAGGTGCTCGGGGTTTTAACATCCACGAGCAGATGTCTGAGAAGGAATGACACGGAAAGGAGTGGCTTGGCTGCAATAAACCCACATATTTACCTCACTGGGTGAGTGGGGTGAATACTTTTTTTTTTAAGTGGTTGTACCTGTAAATCGAGTCGTGGAAGATGTAGTTCTTTTAGTTGATGATGGTAAGCAATTATCTGTGAGGAGTGACCTGACACCAGGGGAAAACCCAGGGGTCCAGGATCTGGGACACCCTCTGTGTCATCTCTCAGCTCAGCAGCATTACTCAATGGAGAAACAGTCCTGTGTTTCTGGGAAGGAGACAACTCGAATCTGCTTCCATCTCTCACATGGATGCAGGTAAAGATGCATGTGAACACAAGACCTGGATGCAGGAGCTTACTGGGCTGAATTTCAGGCTGTTTAGACCATGGTGTTGGCTCTCTCTATTGTAGCTAATCAGCTTCACATCTGAGTAAGTTCAAAGTTCATCACAGCTTGGGTCTGCTCTCCCTTTATTTGCTCCTCTGACTTCAGAATTAAGCTAAGCAAAGCAACTGGTGACAAAGCTGTGGAACACACTGGTTATAGATAGATCCTCACAGCTCTGAGGAAGGAAGCTTCCCCAAATGATGCCCGTGATCCTCTGTTTGCGCTAGAAGAGGTCACAGAAATCCAGGGTATTTAGAATAATAGATCCGGGTGCCAGGCACATTTCTGGGATCTGAGGATATCTGAGAGTCTCACTCCCTGCTTGATACTAGGGAATCATTATTCATTTACAGCCTTTTGGGTGTGAAATGTGACCCTGAGCTTACACTGAGCAGAACGAGCAGTCCAGGACATGGGAAGCACAGCAGGTCTGGCTGATCCTGCAGGTGTTATTTCCTCGGGGGTGAAACCAAGGGCTGCCACTCTGTTCATTGGCAACGATTTTTTCCTAGGTAAACTGCCCTGTGGTAATTGTGGCTAATAAAAAGCAGCAAAGAAGCTGTAATACAGTGGGATTACTTACAAGAATAAAATTTAAAAATCTCTCTATTTTTTGAGCACCTATACTCTCATAAAACAGTGCTACCCTCTGATAGTTTAGGTGTCTCTCCCAAACACATTCTTCAGTTTGTCCTACATGACTGTGAAATGTTAGCTTTAAATCCAACAGAGAAAAAATTAACCCTGGAAGCTGCTGAGCATCCAAAATTCCCATTAGTTCTGACCTTCCCTGCTGTGTATTTCAGTGGAAAATGAAAGACTTATTTACTAACCTAAATTATCAGGAAACAGTTTGCCTAAGATAGGCTGCAGATGGCACTTCTTTACAGAGATTGACACGTATTCCTCCGGGTCCTTGCAACTAACAAAAAGTTTGGTATTCATCAATTCCATCTCTGTGTCAGTCTGCAGAGGCAAACAAAAGAAAACATTAGTCAGGAACTGCTCTACTCTAACGTGCCTTGTGTCCTCATCCAGGCCTCTGCAGAAGAGAGCCCAGAGGCTGAGCAATGCTATAGCCTCTGTCCACAGCTCCTAGTGTGGCCACACCAACGAAATTCCAGGGTTTGAAACACTAATGGAGAAGCAAGGTCTGAAAAATAGTAATCACACAATTCCTATCTTTATGTACAGTGGAAACAAACTTAATTGTTTTTTTATTTCTGTAGGCCACAAACAGAAACCAGACAGAAACCAACATCATCTGTAAGACTGTAGAAGGGGAGGCAGCTTTGTCAAGGCTCTGAATATCTCATCTCCACATCCTCATATCTGCAGCCCAAAGAGAAACCTGGAAGCATTGTAGGTTGTTGGTGTACCCAATGATTCAGGGCATGGATTCAGTGCATATAAAAGATCTCTGAAAGGTCAGGCAAGTTTTCAGACTGGAAATAGGCTAAATCTTTCTTTATGTCAAAGGTTTCCAAGATAAGCACGAGTAAATCTCCTGACGTGAAGAGTGAACACCACATCAGAACACAACAGTAATTTCTTTTCCTCACACTCAGCTAGCAATGTGCTTCAGTGGGTCTCTCACCATCCTGGAGGGTCTCTTCAAGCAAGTTCAGTGTTTCAGTACTAGACAAATTGACAAATCATTTGATATACTGAGGGTATTTCTCTACTCTTGCCTGTGAGCCAGGGCAGTTTATTGAAGTAAGAGAGATTTTAACAGGAGTGAGAAAACCAAATAGTTTGTCAAACATAACACAGTGCCTCTGATCCATGTCTATAACGATTGCTGCCCTCTGGATCGAGCCTGGTGACATTTAGCTTATCATGAAAATGCCTGTTCATACCTGATAGACAAAACAGAGAACGGAGGAGAGGGCAATTAGCTACAGACCAGCGAGGAACTGCTTCAAATTCCCACCCCGGGCTGCTGATGGAGACCAAACAGGAGAAATGTCATGGATCTGCATTCCCGAGTGACCAGGCACAGCTGTCTGAGGGGGCACAGCGCAGCTCATGGACTGTGTACAAGCTGCAATTGCTGCGTTGTCCTCAGAAAATGGAACTGTAGCACGGGAAATCTGAGTTACTGCCACTTAGCCAAGTCTCTTACAAACTTGTGTGTAAGTCTTCCTCCTGAGGATGACAAATGATAAAGCAACGGTAAAACAAATAAACTACAAACAAAGAGAAAGATGCGTCAGCATGCAAAGTACCTCCCACGGAGGAACTCCTCTAATCTTTTCCCTGGCATTCCTTCACATCTCTTGATAAAGCAAGCAGATTTCTTTGGGGATGCTCTTCGGAAATGTTAACTTACACAGGATCCTTTGTACAGGTAATAGAGGACAAAAACAGACAAAAATTTGCAGTTATTTTATTTGCAGAAGGCCATATACTATGTTAGTAAATTCTCTACCCTCCTTTGATGGTTTCCTAGTCGTTCAGTATGAACTTAGAAAAGAGTTCATGTTTTCAAGTGGACAAAATATAAATGCAAAGGCTCTCAGCACAGCTTTCCTAAAATTGTTCTAGTAATAGAGGGTGGCAGTTAGAGAATTGTTTAACACCTTTTGTCTGATGCCAAAAGTACTTTTTCTCTTTCTGCAGTCTTGAGTAAGTGAGCAAAACCTGGTTCTAATTAGAAGAATTAGTCACACAAGGATGACAAAAATGTGAGAAACTAAAATGTGCAATCGATTGAAGAGGAATTACTAAAAGGAATAAAGATCCAAAGTCCAGTAGGCATGACGTAGACAGAAGGAAAAAAAGTCAGTAGGAAAACAGGTGCTTTCCTAAAAGGTTATCAGAAAGAAAGCAAGGTCATTCCATTCTTATTCACTGAGAGGATCAGATTAAGAAACGTGAACAAAACCACTTATTTATCAAGAGACAAAAGAGATAACAAAAATGAACACTTTCAAGACTCATTTTCTGATTAGTATCTCTACAGAGGAGAAATATCAGAGGACATAAAGATGGGTCTGTATGCAGATAGACCAAGAGAAATTAAGCAAGGAAATACATTCACTTCTTCAGCAACTGAATAAATTGCCTCTGTGTGATCACTGAGTACACTCAGCCCTGCAGTATTTCACCATTGCCAGTCTCACAAAAACAACAGTCTCAAGGCTGTATTCTTCCTACAGGACAGGCCAAGACACTAAATAATTTCATTTCTTTTTGGTTTATTAGTGTTTTATTAATTCTTATATTTCAAGAGGTTAATAGGGGAGGACTAATGGCAGGAGATGGGTTTGAAATTTCCACTGGGACTAATAAAGTTGAATAACAGATTAAAAATTACTCCCCAAAGCCAATGCAGGCTGTTACCAGACTTAGCCACCTGATAGAAGGGCAGATTATTCCCCAGAAGCAACTTGTCAACTGAGTAGCATTCTCATTAAAACAGAAGTATTATTATTATTATTATTATTATTATTATCTCATAAATAATACACTAAATAACACACGACATTATTCATTATCCTCATTATCTAATCCATTGTATTTTGTATATATTAGAGTCTTGCTAATCCTTTTTGAGATTTCCCCTTTCCCTTGAAACAATGTGTCCAGACAAACATTTTTTAGAGGTGGGTACATGCTGACCTGCCACTTCCTCTACTGCTAAACCTAAATAATAGAAGGAATTACACAGAGGAGCTACATAATCAGCATCCCAACTCTCACAAGTATTTTTGACAGTCATGTTTCAGAAATGCTTCAGGGAAAACAGTGTCTCCACTGCACAGAATGCAGGAGAGGAATGAACAGGAGCTGAGCTGCTGATGCCCCTTCCACTGAAATAATTCTCCACTTTTCCAGGTGACCCAGTGAAAGCCTTGGTTGCCCTACTCTATTTTCTCAAAACCAGTGTAATTACTCTTGAACAACAGACAGCCTCAGCCTTTGTGGGTATGTTTTGATTGCCCTACAGCAATAAACAGCAATAAATATATTGCTGTTTATTGTATCTGACAGGTTAATTTGATTAAAGAAATCTAAGTGAAGGGGGAAAAGGATCGTAATCTACTAATGTCATAGCCTAATGTAAATGTCCAATTTGTTCCACAGGGTCCCAGGGGCTCTTCAGTTAAAAGTGTTTGTAAAGTGTTTGGTTGTAAAATTAAATGGGGACAAAGTCTTAATAATACTGTACAAAATATATATGAAGCTTCTTGAAAATGAGAGAGAACAGGAGACATTGTTGGAGAGAACCAGGGGAAATATTCTTTAAGGAATCTCTGGTCAGGATAAAAGTGAAAAGATTTGCCTGCAAAAAATCCCTACTAGTGGGAAGGAAAAGCTAACATATCAACCAAAAAACCCCAACCAACAGCAAAACAGATTATACACACATTACTGTTGGAAAAAGAAAGGAGATAAATGGCAATAATGAAGAGAATGAAAAATATACTGACATCTGAAAACAAAAAATATCAATAAATTACCAGATACATTTCTGCAGAGGTACCTCCCCAAAATAAGTGTGATGCAGTCTTTGGATAGACTTTAAATGTCATTTTGTAGAAAGAAGAACATTTCTAAAAGGATTTCTAGTTCATGGACCTCAGAGATCAATCGTTTTCTCCATTAGATCTGTGTTATTTCAGTCTATGTGTGCATTTAGGTGAGGATTCCTCCACGTGTATCAGAACACCAGGACATGATGAGAGCTGAGCTGTTGATGGGTGTGGATGTTTCCCGGATTTTGACTGAGGCACGAGTTGGTTGCTTACATTTTTAGATGAGTGTTTGCTGGCAGCAGCACATCAAAAAACCCCTGCTTGCTCTTCACAGGTGCCGTGAGATCTATTTCCTCATATTGTGATGAAAGGAGCTACACCGAGACAGACAAACCGATAATTAAATATAATAGTCTCTTTACAGGAAGGAAACTCTTCAAAATGTCTGTAGCTGTTGCTGAGACAAATCAGCTCCCCCAGTTCTGGCACAGCCGAACCCCTGCTGGAGGCAGGCGCTGATGTTTCAGGCGTCACGTTTCGAACAGCGCCGAGAGCTCTGTTGATTTGCAGCGGTGCTCAAAGCAGAGGCAGCAGTCAAGGACCATCAGCATTCCCAAAGTCAGAGCCACCTGCGCCTTTGTCACAGGAGCACAGAGGCTGATTACGCCTAAGAATGCACCGCTCGGGCACAAGGAGGAAAATATTTAGGAATATTCTGGCTTCAAAAGCCGTATCTTTGCTGTTATCTGTGAGCTGAAAAGGGCAGAAAGCCCGACTGGCTGGCTCAGCAGGTATGCCCCAAACCGCTACAGAACCTAGGGAATACCGGGGTGACAGTGGGGCTCAGTCAGGGATGTTCTCCACCAGAAGAAATGTTCTTCAGAGAGGAAACCTCCTGGAGCAATCTTGTGCATTCCTGCGTCCCAGGATTGTTATAAAGCAACTAAAAATTCAGCCTTGTATCCTGTTTTCTTTCTCTTCAGTGGTGTCAGGCTCTTGCTCCAAGATTGGATACAAAGTTGTCATTTCTACCCAAACCAGTCATTACAGCAATATTTTTCATCCATCCGATCCATGGCACAGTCTGCAGCTACAGCCTAGAATCACATTTACTATCATATACCAAATTATTCAGCCCAGCAGTGTTACATGGAAACAATGACACATTCACATATAGGATAATTACACCAATACTAAAGGAACAGAGAGAAATCCCTGGAATGCTTCTCCCTTTTCCCTTGCTCCCCACCCTCTCCAAAAAAACCCTCCCAAAAGTTGTCCTCTTGGTTCTATGGGGTGTCCACATCTCCAGTTTGCTTCTTTAAAGCCAGAGAAGGATACTATCAGCAATTAGGAGTGGGAAATCAACAAGAGCCTAATAAAGAACAGTTCTAGCAGCAGGACATAACAACTTCACCTATTTTTCAAGTAACACTGCTGAAAGGAAAGGTTCCTGTGGGCTTGGATAGCTCTGACACCTGTTTAGCTGCCAGGAAGCCCAGGGCCCAGCAGGACCTGTAATGGATCCACAGAACAGGTCATGACTACACCCAGTTAGTTCAGCAGCTACACCTGTTCCATTTCTTGCCCCTACAGTAATAATTCCTATGCTTTTCCCCCATACCCTAGCACAGCATGTAAAATCCATGTGTGGATCTATCAGAAACAAGGATCATGGAATAAAGCTTTCGACAGCCTAGATCCCAGTGCAGACTGGGAGTGTGGACAGGGTGGTAGCTGGGCAGGAAGATTAGCACTGATGACAGGTTCTCTGTACCTGCTTGCAGAGGCAGAAGGCGGAGAGCTTTGAAAAGCCCTGTACTTTCACAACCCTGCAGGTGTGGAACTGGGGTGATTCAGATGCAGCTGCACAGTGTAGTACACTATGTTTAAGAAGGGTGTGTAAAATTTGGAACGTTTTTTCAGCATCAGTTAAGAAGTTTCATGTCATCAGGACATTGTTTATTGGAAACTGTGCTGAGGACTGTAAGACTGACTTGTGCAGAGCAGGGGGAGGACTGAAGTCACCCCAGGTAAGAAGGTAGCTTCCAGCACCATCCAGACACATCACACGCAGGGGGAATACATCCCACTGGAACACAAGCTCACAGTCTGCTCTGAAGATTGAATCTCCAGAACAGCAAAAATCTCTTTTAACTCCTCAAATGTCGGTGGGCCTCCCTTAAGCTCACGCAAAAGAAGAGTGAATGTTTAGGGAACATCATGCAAAGATCACAGATAGAATGGGAGATGCACATTCCAGAACACTCCGGGTGTAGCCCAGAGGGACAGTTAAGAGTTTAAGCTTCCATTTGTGCTCACAGATAAAATTTGATTTGAATACTTTACAGAGCAAGCAAATCACTCATTTATTTTTAAAAAACTAATTTGATGACAATACCAGTGAGGCCCTTTCAGTTGTTGGAGGAATAGCACATGTGTTTGCCGAAAAACCGTATATTTGTAACTTGTTGGAATTTTTTCCACATCCTGAAACATTTGTTTTTACACTATATTGCCACTTTGAAAAATTCTAAGAGATTTGCTATCAGTAAGAGGAGTTTCTGCAAGAAAGCTGAGTATCCAAATTAGGAAACACATAAAAAGTTACTCTTACATGTTCATACATTAGAAATGACCTCACTTGACTGAAATAGTATTTAAATTGTACTTTCTCCAAGGAGATCACAAGGTGTAGAGAAGAGTAATCATTGTTGTACAATCACAGGACACCAAAGTGATTTAGAGTGGCTATTATTTTACTACTTGTTAATGATTCCTTGAGAGTCCAGAACAACTGGCAGTAAGAGAAAGGAGACTCATTTTACCAAGTAAGACTTTTCATCATGATCAGATGCCTCAGAATCCAACACCGCCTCAGATCATGTCAGAGCCGAGGTGACCTTTATGAGCAGATCACTGTTAAATAACATCCATCAAGACAAACTTATTCAACATTTTGGGGACAGGAGGGGACACTTTCACTGTCAGAGGTAAGCGCAGTAAAGGCAACTCCCTAGAGCTGCACAAAGGGAGCCTGCTACTAATGCTTGTGCATCCATAACAACAGGCCAAGAAATTCCCACATGGCTGGGGTCATCTCCCAAATTGTGGTGGCAGATTTTAAGTCCCAAACTGCTTGAAAATAGTGCAGTGCAGGCCCAGGTTTCAAGGCTTCCCTTCTCACTGCTTAGCCCCTGCTCCATGCTGGTTGCTGCTTTGCCAAATAGGCATTGGAGTCCCCACCAATAACAGAAATGCCATCTCTCCCAGTCTCAGGATGCTTTTTGCCACAGCCTGGCATATTGTGTTTGAATGGGAGATCAAAAATGGGACAGTATGCAGGCACTGATGAAGCTCAAGTGTCCTTGCAGTAGCTCAGTGTTTTTCCTGACATTGAACCTGGAAAAAGCTAACATCAAACAACAAACTTCTCCACAAACTTCTGCATTATACAATTGTCCTGATTTCCTGCTTTGCAGAGGAAAACACACGGATATCAGGACACAGATCATTTGAGGACATCCTTTTGCACGCTGTGCTAACAGCAAGCACAAACACTGCAATGGCAGCGTCTCTGCAAGGGCTGAGGCTCCCGGGGCTGCACGGGCAGAGCACAGGCAGCAGGCAGGGCAGGGAGCCCTGCTCCTACTTGTGAGGCAGCACCCGGGGCACTGAGTCCCACCTTGGGTTTTTTGTCACTGAAGTGATGCTGATAAACTGGAGAGAGCTCAGGGAAGGGTCACTAAATAGTGAAGTGCCTGCACCACACGGCACATGAGGAGAGGCTCAGGGTCTGAGTGTGTTTAGCCTCAAGAAGAGAAGGTTTGGGAGAGGAATCCAACTGGCATAATCCAACATTTAAAGGGTAATTACATGTAAGACAGAGACACTTCTTAGAGGTAACAGTGCAAGGGCAAGGAGCAATGGTCACAGATTGGGGCAGGAAAAATCAAGAGTGGAAATAGAAGGGAAAGAATTCAGTGTAAGTGCTCAAGTCCTGAAATAGGTTGCCTAGAAAGACAGAAATCTCTGTTCCTGGAGTGTTTCAAAATCTGATTGGACAAGGCCCTGAGCAATCGATCTAGCCTTGAAGGTAGCCCTGCCCTTCACGGTCTCTGGAGGCCCACTTCAAACTAAATTATGTTATCTGGAGGTCCCTGACACATTTCCTTTTCTTTAAGTCTACCCTGCTGCACAAAGCTGTTTGACAAGCTCATCTCTGCACTCAGGTCTGCTGTCACAAGTCCGAGTTTTGACGCACATTCTCACAATTACAGCACTGAAAAAGTCAGTAGTGTCATTTACTCATTTTTTACTAATCACTCACTGCCAAATCCTGGAGGCTGTTATCAGGCAAAGTGCCATAACACCCTGGAGAAAGCAGAATGTACCTCAGAGCCACACTTCATTGTGACTAATCTGAGCAGAAACTGCGTGTGAGCTGACTGAAACCACACCAGAGCTGTGAGGGCAAAGTCTGGGAGCTCCTAATCAGCATTTGTTTGGTTCCTGCATGGATCTCTCCAGAGCTGCAGGAGAGGTGCCCGAATAAAGTCTGGGCAAAGCTGGCAATGCACTTCATCAAGTGACTGTAACTGATGTATTACACTAAATTGTTGATGGATCACTTGGAGACTGAGACTCTGTATCTCAGTGATTCCTTAGCCTTACCCCATTACAGTAAATTCAGCACTTTTTTCAGACAGCAATGTTAATTTTGCTCTCAAATATAGAAATGATGGTTCAAAATCGGTGGAATGGCTGAGAAGAAAGTGCAGTAATGACCCTGACTTCCCTTTGGCTTCTTGATCCCAAAGCTGAACACGCAGGACCGCAAGGTGTCAACAATAACTCAGGCCAGCCTTGGGATCCTGGCTGTGCTCCTGGACAGCACTGGGGAATGGCAACTAACAGCTTGGACCAGACAAAAATGGAGCAACATTCACTTTACTCCTAATGTTTTTGCTAGAAATATTTCCTAGAATACAAGTACAGTGGAATTTTGGCACAGAGCACCTGTGTAGCCACAGTGGATTCTTCACAAGAGGTTTCTAAGTGCTTTGCAATATTAATATTAAAAAAAATTAATTAATCCAATGTAATTCCTAAAAAGAGAAGGATGAAGAGGAAGAACACAGCTTCTAGATTTTAAGAACAAATTGAGAACGACCAAAACAAACAAAAATTTAAAAATCCCATCTATAACCACAATTCACGTTAAAACCATTGTGAGTTAGCTAATTATAACAGAATACACACACTAAATCCAGAGAAGTAAAAATTAAAATTCCTAAGATATTAAATCTGAAACCTGTTTTTCCTTTCTCACTCCTAATTTTCATTTTCATATTCCGAATAGACCTGTTGGAAAATGCAGGCCTGATCTTTCCCTGCTCAGCAAAGACTTGTCTTTAATGTGATTGATAATGTACAGTAGCAGGAGTGGGATAAACAGGTGCCCAGTGGCTTATGAACACCAGAGATGAAAACATACCCAGTCCTGCACCCTCCTTACCAGGGCCGTACTTCGAGCTCAGCGAATTGCAATCCCTCGTTTCCCCTCCTCGATCCCAGTTATGTCACATCCATTAGCTGGAGACTGCAAGGCTGTTTCATGGAGGTTTCGTGGCACTAATGGGGAAAGCAGATGTTAATAGCTAAAATTTTGTTTTTATGAATTATGTTCCTAGGGCTTAATGGCTTATGTTTCCTTGGCAACAAACACATCATGTGCTTTTTAATAAGGTTTGTACACGAGCTGTGTACAGGACCATGCCAGAGATCTCTGCTGATAAGGTTTCTAAAACATTATGAATTCAGAAGAGAGGATCTACCCTTTGACAAAGCAAGGACCACGCTGGCAGAAGAGCAAGAGCCTTCCCTAGTCTTTATAAAAGTGCTCCAACTGCAGGTTCCTGCTTTTAATATCTAAGTCCTTATTCATGCAAAGACCATCTTCACTAATTTTACATCAGTAAATTTCGTTAACTCCCTGGTTATCCACTTAAATATTCTACAATAAAAAAAAAAAAAAGCAGAATGATATTCCAGGAATTAAATTTGTCCAGTGGTTTATCCTGAAGAAACCTTGGAGAAAAAACAAGTTACTTATTTTATTTCATATTTTTCTACAGAACAACTTGTTACAGGAAATAGGCTGCAGTCTGTTACAGAACTTCAACGTGCTTTGTGATCCACAAGAGGGTATCCCACATCCACAGGAAAGAAATCCTAAACTACACGAAAGATACTGGTGAAACAACAGACTTGTGGTGAATGTGCCCAGGCACAGCTAACTCCTACGGCTCAAGTCAGCAGAGATCATCACAGTGCCACTCTTTAGCACCTTTAACGTTTTGTTTCACAACAAATATAAAAGCTCCATGGACAAGTCTGGAAAGGTTTAGTGATAGGAGATGAAGACTTTTTTTTTGGTATCATGTCCATGGAAACAAGTAACATACTCAACACAATTTAAATCTTGGCTGGCTCCAACCTTCCTAACACCATGAAAACAGCAAATGTAAAAGGAGGTGGAACATTGAACCTCTAACACAAAGTGCCGGGTAATTAACTCGTTTATATTCTTAGACCATCCTTCACATAGTAGCTGATGCAAGTAGTAAAGAGTACAGCCTTGTGATCCATGAGCACCTTAAAACATTTACTAACCAGTAATCCATGTAGTGCTCAGAGTTCAGGGAGGCTGACACCCATTGGCACCAGGACCAAAAATAAGAGGAAAGTTACAATCAGGGCTCATCCGTTTGGCTTATTTATTAAAGCAATCAGAAACTTAGAAAGAAACAATTCCAAACATGGAAAAGGAGTGTTCTATTGTTGCATCTGAACCAAGAAACACAATGAAAGGGTTGTTAAACACGTGGAAACAAGATCTAATAGATAGGGAGGAAAAAAGAAGGTGGAAGGAGCACCAAAATTTACAATGGAACAATTAGTATGAGAGACATCTTGCAAATCAGACTGAACAGAATTGATATCAATAGATAAGGTGTGCACTGAACCAGTACAGGTGGCACAGGGAAGGAAAGAAGACAGCAAAACTGTTCTATCAGGCAAGCCTGTGTCAGCAGAGATCCCTGTCTGGTTTCTCTCCCATCGCATCGGGCTCAATCAGTGCAATCAGGACTCCCCGACTGCTGCACCAAGCTGAGCAGCACTGAACATTTAGAATGTTAAAACAAAACTGCCTCTGTTTGCTGCTCCACAAGACGGAATGGAATGAGATTGAAAACCAACCTTGACACCACACAACAGAGCATCCCCAGCCTGTGCCAGCCCTGCCAGAGCTCCAGAAGCATTTGGAGAACACGCCCATGCACATGGTGGGGTTCTTGGGGTGTCCTGTGCAGGGCCAGGACTTGGAATCAATGATCCTTGTGGATCCATTCCAGCTCAGGATATTCTATAATCACAAAAGTGTAGAGAAGACACTTCTAGAAAGCTTGCAAATAGGTACATCAGCCACAGTTTCACCCCTGAATGCTGCTGACATCATTCAACCACTGGAAACAAATCATTATTCCCAGTTTAACAAAGCATCCAAGGCACAGCAACTTTCTGCTTCAGAACGGAATTGCTTTCTGCCCCATCAATGACACAAAGGATTAGGCAGTCACGAACCACCAGCTGCAATGCCATTCTCCAGGAACTGAAAAGTAAATTGATTTCCATGACTCAACTACTCAAATCAATACTCATCCTCCTCTTCCTCCTGTGCACACACAGACACTTTTCTTCCTTTAAAATAAACAATATTATCTCCAAAGTTAAGGAGCATTACTATGCTTAATGTGGTATAAACACATTTTTCAGGGGAAAACATTTTCTGCCTATTACTTTACTCAATGAAAAATTTGTCATCAGTTCTTGTGAATCTGATCACTGACAACGGGGGTGTGACAATTTTGCACTCATGCTCTTCACCTGCTGGAACCGGTTATGAAGCTTTATGCCAATTTATGATTTGAATCATGTCCATCAACACAACATCCCAACATCTCTGTGTTTACCATCTTATATGAAGGACGTAAGAAAACATCATTTCCCTGGGATATGGCGCTGTCCAAAGTTATGAAATCACTCAAGAGGCAATTAAGGCCACTTTAAGTAGATTCTTCATGAAAATTAAAAATTGACAATTGGCTACATACTAAATTATTGATAACTTCTTGAGAAAACTGTTTGAAGCAGCAAGAGCAAATGCATCCATTAACAAGGGGAGTAAGTAGCTTCATCTCAGTTCACAGGTAGTAAAAAGAAATTCAAGCACCCTGTGCAGAGACTTGCAGGTGTGAGTTACAGCCTGCTAAGGTATGTGAGCCATAAAGATCCTGGCAGCCAAAACACTCTGAGGATGAAAGCACACACATCAGCAATGGAATGTGCTCCTGCATGGGCACTCAGGGAAAAGCATTTCTTTTGCCTTTATTTGCATATATAACATGATGGACGGACAGCCTGGGTCTTTTTTTTTTCTCTAAATCCAAGAAAATCCTCTTTATTAAATTACTAGCAATGGCAGCTTCAGATATTGTTGCTCCTGCAAGTGAAGTAACAACACAAGGAAAACAATAACTGCCTAAAATTTTGCCTCTGGGCTCTATATAATTTTTTAAACTGCACATCCAACTCAATTAACCCTACTCAAAGATAGCTTCTGATGGCTGCTAAGGTAAACAGTAGTTATTTGTCCACACAAATTATGGATTTGGGTCATAGACTGTAGTGTTCCTACCATTCACAAATTTGTTTCCCACATTCTCAGCCCCCAGAGCAGAATATGTGCTGCCTAGAAGTACTGAGCTGTTTACTTTCGAAAAAGCACAAACCCACTCACATATGGGATCAATTTACTTACACAACATATAAGTGTCATTAGTGAAAGACATCTTGAATTATTTTTCCTTAGCAGTAGAAGAACAACAAAAGCAAATCTAAAATCTATATTTCCTACCACTCTCATCATTTCAAAAACATCAAGCCCCTAAAATCCATCCCTTTGTCTGGTGTTTGACCATGGTTCCAACTCCTGCCTTGAAGCAAAGGGCACTTGGTGTGGTCCCTGCACAGGGAAGTCCAACATCCAAATGACACCAGCCCCGTGGAGCCCTGGGATTCATCTGGAGGAGCTGGAGCTGATGCTCCACGGGGTTGGCTGTTGAAGGCCATCTCAAACTTTCATGTGCACAATGGATGATTTTTATCAAGTGAAATGATGATCACAAAAGGCACAGAACTGCAGAGATTGCAGGAAGGCAGCGGCAAGGTTCTCTGACTTTATTGTTTATTGTCCTTTTTATTGTTTCTTGAATTCATATATTTAAATAAATATAAAGAAACATATCTCAGTATGTAATCTTCAGATGGGATTATACTATATATAAGAATCTACATAGTTTGTATGAATTCCTCTAAAATTATCCTTAACTAGTACACCTAATCTTATAAATGTTATATACACTTTATAATTTACATCTGATTTTATATTTATAAAGTTATATCTGATTTTATATTTGTAAAGTTACAGTTTATATCTAACATAAGAATGTTGTATTTATTTGTAATGCCACTGTATGAAGTCCAAAGGTGTTCTGATATCATTACTGTCAACAACACTGTCATAAACAACGAGTAACAGGACAAATTTGTTCTCTATAAATTTTATGGTTTGGGGTGGGGTTTTTTTATTTGCACAATTTTCCTACATAACCTAATAAGAATAAAAAGATAATACAAAGATAAAGGAATCATCTCATGCTGTTCTTTCAATAAACCAATGGATTTTCAGGAAAGAATGAGAAAATAACCCATTAAGGAGAGAAAGGTGGGCTGGAAGTACTCTGTTAGCTGGGCTACACTGTCTCCAGACACAAGTTTTGTTCAAAGTTCTCAAGTTCATTGTAAAACAAGTTAATTCCAAAATTCAAAAATATGCTTTGGGAGCACAGATCCCGATGTAGTGTGGCAGTGTAAATAACACTGAGTGAACTTTCTAGCCCGAGCACTAAAATACATCCTGTCCCAATGGACCTCTGCCCCCATGCTGCTTGGCCCTGAAGTGCAAAGGGACAGTCCTGCAGTCTCTGAGTGAAAGCACCACTTTGGGTCACAAGCCACAGAATCACCCACTTGGATGATGTTTGTAGAATCTGTGCTTTACCTTATATTACTGCTGTGTAAGTTGTTATATTTTAGAATAAAACATGAGAGTACTGATTCCAGGCAGGCAGAGAGTTACATCTTTTAGATGTAAAGCTTTAGACTGATTTGTGTTAGCTGCTTAAAATCCCAGAGGAACTGGTTTTGTTACAGTAACTAATGATCACTAAATCTTGGGGGGTTTAATGAGCAGGATTTTATATCCCTGAGTACAGTACAAAGTGAATACTGTGCAAAGTTCTCCAGCAGATGGAAGCATTAGTCAGCAAAAGCTGAGCTCTCACAGGGCTGTCTGTCCTGCAGCACCACAAACCCCCTCCACTGCTGCTCACAGAACTTCACCACATACAAACCCCAAGTGGTTCACATTGGTGGAAAACAAATCTATAATTCTGTACCACTTGAGATCTCCAGTATTGCTCTAGCACAGCATACAATTATTATTCAATATTTACAGAAACCTGACACAGAGACAGGAAAAGCTGGAATATGAATCATAAACATGTGGATTTCAGGTAAAATTTACCAAAACCCCATAAGCTCTACCAACCTTTTCCCACACCTCCCTGACAGTTAAACAAACACAGTCTAGTTTCTTGCTTGCTTTCTCATATTTTACCAATAAATGTCATCCAAACATAGAAGTTTAAAATGTACTTAAATACAATAACCTCAAATTGCAAGCTAGAGTGTTGAAATAAAACAAACCCAAGTTCAGGGGTCATTCTGAAGCTCAGTTAACAGAAAAAGTAACACAAGTAGCCATTAACAGTAGGATCAAATATCCCTTCAATCAGATTCAGCAGCATCCCAGACCAGTAACTGCAAGGCTGCTCCAGCCCGTTAAAACCCAGGAAAGGCCACGATTACTGACACATTATTTTACAGTGATGCAGGTCCCTTGGCTCACCATGAACAGAACAGACTGATTTGCAAACCCCACCACTGCACGTTGATTAACTAAACACTGTTCTCAAACTAGAATTTAAGGATTTACACACAGACCTGAAGCACAAGCAAGTGACCATTCATGTCTCACCTGATTGTTGGGAACACCTGAGCACTGTCTGGCTGCTGCTTTCCCCCTCTATGAGCTGTTTTGTTCCTTGCCATCTGATCAAAATGAAATTCAATTATTTCAGGTATGAAGCACAACTTTCTTTTACAGTTACTCTGGCATGAAGGCTGAGACTGCTTTGTTCAGTATGCTGAACAAAAAAAACATTCAATCAAACAGTACTTACAAAGCATAAAGAGGGGAATCCAAAATAAACAAACATCGAAAAACCCCAACCTCTATCCCGTTGCTTCTCCCCATACCTAAGTGGAAATTCTGTTCCCTGCCCAACGAAGTTACATTCCCTCTTCTGGATTTTCCTCCTAGCTCTGCCAGAACTGAGATGCTACCCAGAGGTAGCCTCTGGGGTTCCAGCCTCCTCCCAGCATTTCAGGAGCCCTGGATTTCAATCAATAGTTCAAATGCCCCTAAACTCCTCAGTTACCTGGCCTGCCACCAGCACTCTCCGTAGCTTCTTCCACTGCGTTCCTGTTTGCAGCTCCACAGTAATTGTAAGGATTTTGATTTTCAGCTTGAAGATGACTGCACGCAGTGGGGCCAAAGAAGGGCTCATGCCATGAACTTCAGTGGGAAGCTGGTAACTACTTTCTAGTGAACTCCAGAGCATCTGCAGGGGTACTGAGAGCAGAGATTTCATTGGAGATGTGGAGACAGTCACGCTTACACATGCATAATTTAATATAAATATAACATAAAGTTATATAAATATAACTAATATACCCTAGACATGTAATTCACTCACATTGCAGAAAGCCTGGGAAAGCTATTTTCATAAAAAGTTATTTATTGATCCATAGAGCAATTGCATGTATGATTATGTACACACACAAATGCTGCCAGAGGTACAGATCTGCACATCACAAACAGTGCTAACCACTGTTTACATCCCCACATCCTTACATGAATCACACACACTCACTAAACTTGTTCTTGCATACCTTTTTCATCTCTAATAGCTGCCTCTAATAGCTGTTTTTTATTTAACCTCTGCTTCACCTTTCACATAGGACGTTTCTGGGAACTGCTGGAATTATTAAAGCAAGACAGGTACATGCCAGCAGTGATGAAATGGAAATTGGGAAAGGCAGGAAAGAAGTGGAAAACAAATTACAGCCACACAGGGAGCCTGGCGCAGATGCAGCAAGCTCAGGCTGTGACATTCACTGTTACTGCACCTCTGATGTCTGCTGGGATAAATACTGAGCTGGGCTATTTATCTCAGAAACCAAGGGAACCAAAGAGGAAACATCAAAGAGCAACAGAAGCTGCAATCCCACCTTATGCAGAACCACGGGACAAACAGAGCTTTTCTCCATTTCGTTGTGGCTTGGTGTTCACAGTAACATTCAAGAGTGGAAACAGGTGGGCAAGATCCCAGAGAGCAATGGAAACAGCCCAGCCGAGAGTGTTACAGGACATAAAGCAATGGGGTCTTTGAGTCACAGGCAGCCCTCCCTAGAACATAAAAATATAAATAAAAGTCTCTTCTTCATTCCAGTTAATGGGAACATTTCCTGGCACCTGTCAGATGACAAACCCTTTTTCCCAGTTACCTCAGCCAACTCAGTAACCATGGCAACTGTCTCCAGTGCAATGACATCATATGGTTTCCTAGGCAACTGTTCCCAGTGCAATGATGTCATGTGGTCACCATGGCAATGCTCCATGAGGCCAGGAAGAAAGTATTTTAAGTGGGAAGATAGGTCAGAAAGGACAAAAGAGGGCTCAGGGAAGAGCAGGATAAAAGATAACTGAGGTAAAAACACGAACTTTGTGAGAAGGACAGATGCAAGGGAAAGGAATGGATGGACAGATTGAAGGGCAGACAGAAGACAAAAAAAGAGAATTTTTAAGTAATTTGAACTATGATTCGTTTTTTAAAAACTTTAATTCTATAATCTCTAATACATTATTTAGGTCAGAGATTCTGAAGCAAGGCATGAACGGTCACAGGAAGTTTAGGCGTGGTTCAAACACTGATTTACTGGAGGGACTTCTGACAATCCAGAAGAAACTGTCAGAAATCTCCAGAGAGACACTGAGGGAAGTCACACTACATAGAACATATGGGTACATTTTCTAATATATTTCCATTCTCTGACTGATTACCCAGGGCTCTCTCACAGCAATGCCAATAAGCAGGTGTTGCTGCCACACCTGTACAGGGCTTGAGGAGAAGATTCCTTTGTCCTCTTCCTTCTGTTCTTTGTACTTGAAGCCACAATAATAAGAACCTGGCCAGCTGACAGATGAAAATGTGTTTTCCTTTTACTGAAAGTTCCTTCAGACCCTCACCCAGATGGAAGAGTGTCCCTTCTTTTTAATTTTCTAGATCTTCTTCTAATTCTGTTATACTCCCAAATGTTTGAATTTCCTGGGTACAAATACCCTTTCTGCATTCAACTCTGGTTTAGTTCTGTACAGTCTCAGCCAGCAGACAATGTTACTACTAGCTTTATGTTAAATGGCTATAAAACCCCTGGGAAAAAGCTTCTTGGCAATAAAAGGCCAGCATTATTGATACACAGTGTTTTATCCATGTACACAGCCTTGAGTGCAAGATAAAGTAACAAAAAGCTCTCCCTTCTGAGGACAGCCTGCAGGCTAAAAGCTTAGGGCAATGTTCTTGAGGAAGCTTTCAGGTCTATCACACAGTATTTTTCTATCCAGCATCCAGCAAGGCATCCTCACATAGTCTCTCTAAAGCAAAACCTTAATATAGTTTAATCAGCACAATAACTGCCCTCCACCACTCTTTTCAGATGGAGTTAATGTAGAATCAGATGTAGGGATTGTGACTGTAACATCGCAGCTCAGCGATGTAGGGTTGCAGCTGTGACATCTTCTACTAAAAGTGACTTGTTTTTCACAGCTGAAGTGAAGATGAACCTCAGCTGGTCTATTCAGACCCAAACTTCAAATAATGTGAAGTTTAGAAATCTAAATTGAGCGTGGCTGTAGATGAGAGATTTGTCTCCGACTAACCCACAGACTCTCACAAGTCCCTGGCAGCAGTGCCCATCAGCCCAGCTGTCTGTACAGTGCAGCACAAAGGAAAAGAGCAGATTCCTATATGAAGGACTTTGTACAGTTTGTCACAAGGAAACATTTTTGTACTTCAAGACCTCATGCAGATTGTTGCTGTTACTCAGATAGCAACAATGCATTTAATATGCCAAGCACTTTCCAAATCTCTACAGAGGCAGGCATTAGGGCTCATAAAGTCTGACTCCTGAGAGCAGCCCACTCAGTAAATCTCCAAGGGGTTTCGTTGCAAAACCCTGCAGTCATCAGGCTGGAAATGTTCCAGGTGCTTAATCACACACAGCAGAGTGTGTGAGAGAACCGAGAGAGGGAAGAAAATTCTCAGAGATAAGCAGCCCTAGGAAGGATGTGGTGGCTGAGGGAGAGAAACAGGAAGAGGGGAGGAGGAGGAGAGGAAAGGGAGAATAAATATCTCACGCTGTTGATGAGCAGAAACACAAACACCAGAGACAGACACAAAGAAGGCCAGCAGTGGTTCCCCTGAGTTATTCTTCTGTCCTCACACACTTCCTCCCTAAATCAAAAGATATTCATGGAGCAGCCAGCTGCACATCTCTCACAAAAAACAGGCTAAGCTGGGCATTCTCAAACAATCAACAGGTCTCACCAACCAGTTACATCTTCATGTTGTTCTCAGAATGTATTTCTGCAGGGGAGTGGAAGGAAATCGCAGCAGGGTCAGCACAAAATGAAGGAAAATGACTGCTAGAGAAGAAAACAAGTGGGAAATAGGTGGTGAGGACTGTTTTGGTTTGTGGGTTGGGTTTTTTTCAGGTGGAGCTGTGAGACTGAAACATCTGCATTAAGCTATGCTTCAGGCTGCAGTCTTATTTCAAAAACTAGGAATCTTTAAGAAACTGGCAAAATACAAGATAATGTCCTTTAGTTTGACTTCTAATAAATCCCTGTGATGAACAATGATATATGCCAACATTAAGTAAAACAAAATGAAATGCTGATAATTTACTTAAAAGAGAGAAAGAGGAAAAAATAGAGTAATGACTAATGGCCAAGCAAAAAAAATCAATTATAAACTGTGTTGCCTTAAGTAATACAGATTAATATGCACAAATATCTAATTCATTACCACAGTAAGTGCCATGCTTTACAAGTGCATATACAAATTCCAGGTTGATTAAAAACAAGACAAATTCTGCTCTGATTGATACAAGACAATAAAGATCACATAATAGAAGAATGGTAGAAGAGTAATAGAAGAATACCATTTCTTCATAATAGAAGAAATGGTAACATGCAGCTCACCAATATGGACAAAGTATTATAGTGAGGAAAAATAGTAAAACTTTACAGACAACTGTCGCAGAAGCTGTTAAAAGCTTCAGCTCTTAGGCTAGTTAGCCCTAAAAAAGTAATTGATTTTAAAAAACAGAAGTTGAAATAACAGAAAGAAAAATAAGACTTGTTTCTATTGAGTAAGAAATAAATTATAAGGTCAGAAAATATATTTATCATCAGGAATCAGAATATAGGCTGAATAAAATATCTCCTGGGTATTCCTGACTTTGTGTCAGCCCATCCACCTGCCAATTAGCACCAAGACATTATTGTGATTGCGCTAGGATAACAGGATGAATAATTCATTATACCTTACCCAGAGATCTGGCACATTAGTGGTTCTTTTGAAAAACTTAATCCCAGGATTCAGCATAATCTTTATGGCAGAGTTAACAACAGATAATGTGTTTAGTAAAAATTTAAAGCAATTGTTTTAAACACAACTAACATTGGGCTAATAAGCTCAGCTAAATCTGGGCTTCACTAACCTAAAAATAATAGCTAATTCTGTCCCCTTTTAGCCGAGGCTCGTGGCCAGTCTCAAAGTGAGGAAGTGTCAGCTGTGGAAACCCAGACAATGACTCAGCAGTGGTACCAAAGCATGTTCATCTCTGAGCAACGCTGGGCTCTGATGACAGGAAATGTCTTAACTTCCCGATCCTTCCATTCCATTTTACAGCCCAGAGAGGCTTAACAGGGCTTGTTTCAGAAGAGACAAACAGCAGCCCTTAAAAAGCTTGAGGTGGCACAAGAGAACAGAGATGTTCCTGCCCTTTAAGGATGTGCTGGAATCTCACTCACCCCACGGATGGCCAGCCAACAAACACTTGGACAGACCTGGGCCATTTCCTGCCAAACGCGGGCCCGGCCTTCTGCTCCCTGCTCTGGATCTGGGATGCAGGGACAGGAACAGAAATGGTTGCTCCAGGATGGCTCTGGCTGCCATGGAGACAGGAAGCCACTACAGATGGTGGCCAGGCTGCCCCAGCACGGTGCCCACACCTTGCATCCCTCTGGGTGGGGCTTTAAGGCCCCACACCCTGGGCAGGTGTGTCACTGGAGTAACTGGGTTGTACTTCAAAAACAAATAACCACCAGATTTGGCTTTTTTCTGAGAGTCAAAACAAAGTAAACATGGACAAGCACAAGTTTCTCTTTGCAGAGAACACGATCCATTTTACTCAGCAGGGAAACCAGTTAATCACTGCCGTCCATCTACTTCTCTGCCCTCTGCAAGAGTCAGATGTTCTTTTGTGCTGTGAGGGCACAACAACAGCCACAAAGCCTGTTCGTAAAATGCTTCTCCTGCCAACCCCCTACAACTCCTGCTTCCTTCCAATGTGTGCCTTACGTGCTGGGGAAAGGAATCAACGCTTCTCTGCCACCCCTGCTCTTTCAGTAGCCTCTGCTGGAGAAATCCCTGAATAAAGGACATTCCTCAGATGTTCAAACAAGGATGCAGTTCTCTAAATGCCACAAAATTTATGTACAATTACTGCAAATATAATTGGCTTATATTTATAATAACATATACATCTATTATAATTTATAAATTATTATATTTAATATTTATAACTGGTGAAACATCACTGAAAGTCACATGGGCAGTGTGTTTTGATCTGTTTCTTCTCTTAGACATGTTGTTGAAAAACTTAATTCTTCACAGATGGAAGAGTTCAACTACTATTAGATTGAATCCTAAAGTGGAATCAATCACATTATTGAATTATGTGAAAATAGCTCATACAAATGTAAGTACATTACTGTGCTTAAGTGATTTCTTCATGATTACCTCCATAAAAATATACATCCACTGCTGAAGTACTCACAGTGCCTTGCCTTGGTGCACTCTGGGGTTTACAAAAACCCAACTGAATGAAAATAATTCATCTGGCTATAATGTTTGAGTTGGGACAGACCAAGATTCATAATCATTAGTTAAAATAATTTAGACTAAAATATAAGAAAACAAGTAGCACTGAAGATTCAGAAAAAAGAAATGTGTATACTTGAAGTGTATATATATATATATAAGTGTATTACTACATTTATAGTTATGCAGCATTAGATCACAATTGGCATATAGGAAAGTCATAATAAACACTGTTATTCTGAACAGATGGTTCAATTTCTAACACCAATTAAAAATCTACCTGGCCTGATCTCAGTGCTCAGAAAACATCTTCATTTATCTCAGAAATCATTAAGGCTCAGACACTAAACCATCTGCATCTATGGAACTTCAAGTACTTTAGGCTTGTTCAGAACAAGATCTAAACATCCTCTGTCAATTATGTGTATAATCAACTTCACATTCTTCAAAATCTGCCACTGATTTCAAGGAGCTGCTTCAATGAACCTAAGATCTATCCAAATAGGTTTCTCGTGTTGTTGAAGTGTTTTAGCCAATTTTTCCTGATCAATTATGTTAAATTAATTCAAATACGTGGTGTGGATAGAATTCAAAAAAAACAAGAATCCAAAGCATTGGAACATTTTTCCTGTTTTCTCTCTGATCTTCAACTCAAATTGGTTTATTGAAAGATTTCCAGTTGGTCCCATGCTGACAGATAATGTTTTATAATGTATAATGACATCAATTTTCACCCTTCTAATTTCCATTATCATTAAGTCATTCTCTTACATGACTTGAAACACAGGCAGCCTTTTCATTTCCTTCAACCTGAGGTGTACTCACATAATTTGTTTCTAGCTTATTATAAAGCAGCCTATTGCAGCTGCTGGAAGAGGCCCCGAGAGCAGGTTAGGGAATACCCTCGTGCTCCTTTGGAAATAGATTGGGCTCTGGAAGTCAGTCCGTCCAACTTACAGATGTAGATCACAAGTGTGAGTATTAAGGATGGAAAACCACAGCCAGAAGTTACAGGCAAGGGAAAGGCAATGTGGAAAACCTATTTTCAAACCCATACTGAGACCAAAGTAGTAACTCAGTGAATGGCTACTTACCAGAGGAACTGTGGTCCTTTGGGATGTGTTATCCATGGACACCCAGTCTCACCCCTCTTCTTAAGGTTTCTGCTTCCCTAGAACCTGCACATTCTCAGTGCTACTGCTTATGTTGAAGAACAGCCTCTCAGCACACAGTTTAGTGTCCCACAGCATTGGCACATTTTGTTCCAGTGGGTTCAATAGAGTGTGGGTGTGTTTGTACTCTGAGAGGTGAACACAACCATTTCTATAAAACTTGAATGTATTTGAACAGATTAGGACACAGACTGAAAGTATCTCTGTCCCTATAAAGACCACACAATTAATTTAAGAGCTGACTACGCCATAGCTTTCAAGTTCCTTTAACATCACAGAAAATGCTGCTTTACTGTTAGCAGCTGTCAGGGTGCTGAAAATTCAAGGATATGCACAGGCCTTGTCAATACTATATCAACACCCTCAGAGTGATTTAACCCGTCAACAAAGATTGCCTGTGAAAGACACAAGAAGTGTGGTTCTGGGCAAGAGTAATTCTCAGGTGGACCCTAACGAAACCCTCACCATGTCAAGGGCAGCAAACAACTTCTATGCCTTCAAGGACACATAAAGAAGTGCTGCAGGCAGGGGGGGAAAGTCACTCAATTTACAGCCTTTCCATTGGAATTACCTCTGCTACAAAAAATGTTGTGAACTTCAACTAGGCACCTTTGGTGAATACATCTAGTGTTTTCAGACAATAAATTTGGCATAGCCTAGGATTGTATTTATTTTAGAGAGTGACAAACAGAAGACATGACTTGGGAGTCACCTATGAGAAATACCAGTGCCAAAATACCTGAATCCTGTGATCTACTGAAAAATACTGGAACAAACAACATGTGCTTTGGTTACTCCAGATCACAGTAAAGATTACAAAAAAGCATTTAGCAGTTCCAGAGCCCAGGAAATTAAAAAGTTGCAGGAGTGGAAACAAGAATATGGATTGCAATGGAGCATTCTTTCTTGCTCCATAGAAAACTCTCTACTAACTCCTACCAAAACACAACCACAAAAACACGCTCTGGATGTCATTGGCTCATTCACCAACAGCTGGAAAACGTGACAGAAGTATCAGCTTTCCTACTGGGAATCTAATTCACTGTTACACAGCATCATTCTGTAGAATCCCTTTGGTCTCCACTTTGGATCCTATGCACCAGGGCAACAGCCAATCTTCAGCTGCCCAGTCCAGAGATGCCAGGCCTGCTGACTCACTTGCAAACTATATAACGCTCACAGCTTTGTGATAAAGGGTCTGCACAAGACAGCAATTAAAATGAGAAAGGACTCCTTGGCTTTTGAATTAAGAAAAATATTAATAAAAAGGTAACAAAAAGATAGGTACTTCTGTCAATAGGGAAATAAACCTACTGATTGCCAATATTATTATTAACCATCCAGAGTGTTTCAATGCAAAAAGGCAATCTTATGGCCAAGTTTTACCTTGGTTCCACAGGGGCAGGTAGGATGGTGTGTACCTGTATTTTCACCTTTTCAGATGTTGCATTACTCTTTCAATTATTGCAAATTTTACTGATATAATAAAGCTAGAATTATCTCTAAGATGATAGAACACATAAATGCACACAGATCTACCATTAAAAATTCTAAAACTCTGGCTACTTAAAAACAACCAGTGCACTGCTTTTAAAAAGTGTGAGCAGTATTTGTGGGTAATTCTGACCAGTAATAATTGTTGCACTACTTAAACACTAACAATTCTGATAAATGAGAACTTACATGACCTTTGAGCTAGCTCAGGTGCCAGTGGCAGTCTGGATACAGCTAACTGTTCCTGCTTCTGGGACATACCATTACAGAAGTGTGCACGGCCCCAATAAACGTACATGTACACTAACTGCTGGGAGAAAACAAAAACAACACTGTTAAGTTTGTGGACTAGACTTAAGTGAGCTAAATAGAGAAAGGCAGTCTTTAGCAACAAGTACTGCTTCTGTTCAAAGCAGGTAAATGTAAAATAGCTACTGGGATATTCACGTGTAAAGCTGATTTGGTGATCAGCACTTCAGAGAAAGCTTAGAAGTTACAGTGGGCAGAAGCAAACACAAATCTCTGCATGGATATGATAAGTTATGTGCTTTACAACTGTTCAGCAACTGTTCTACTGAGCAAACAACTACATATACCACCTTGGGAAACTCCACTTTAACAGAGGCGACCCCACTGCAGGTGCTTTTGGGTTTTGTGGGTTTGAGGTTTTCTTCCTTCAGCACACGATGTTGTGGTTTTGTGTTGTTTAGCATGTGTCAACTTCTCATTGAACTTCTGATTAAATATGTTTTAACCCATCAGTGATGTGTTAGATAACTCCATCTCTGCTCCGAACAAAAGACAGGACAGCTCATGTAGAGATAACATCCCTGAAGCAGCATTTTATTTTATTCACTTAATTCCAAAACATTTAATTTAGAAGTCTGGCTTCCCAGTCATCCATCTTAACATGGGCAAATATTGACATAGAGTTGTCAGAATACACAGACAACTAAACAGCCAAAGAGTTTACAAAAAATAAATTCATGATTCTTCAAAACAACTGCAAAAGGTTACAAGTATCAAAACTCTTAGGTAGATGCACTGCATTTAAAGAAACTGTGCACATAAGTTAGAGGCAAAAAAACCAAATTGCTACTGAAACCTCACATTTCAAACAGTTTACTGTAAACTGATGAACAGAGTTGTCATTTCACATCAGCTTAACTGTTTTCATTGACTGAAAAAAATTTGGGGTGGCTAATTTACTTTGCATGCACAAAATGTACTGCTTAACAGAACTGTCAGCTCATTTCAAACGCAAAAAATTTAACTGGAATCTAGTTATCCTCAATCACTTTCCATTATTCTTTCCCATATTTTCCAATCAACAGGCAAACTAGAAATGCCTCCTTCTGCACTGCTCAAGTGCAACTAAGATAAATAGGGCCAATAAACCAATCAATCCATCAATGCCCATGAAGACTCATCTGAAACTGCTTCTTGATAAAGTGGACAGCAGATCTGAACAGCTGTACAATACAGATATGCTTAGCACTAGATATTTAGTGTGACTGTGGCAAGGAAATATTGGTGATGATGGGGATGGCCAAGTGGATGAAAGAGGGATCAGAGGAAAGCTTATTAATTATTGCCCTCTCCTGCTTCTTCATCCTGCTGATCACTCGTCCACAGAGTGAGGTTATCTCGAAGTAACTGCATGATGAGAGTGGAGTCCTTGTAGGAATCCTCATTTAGTGTGTCCAGCTCTGCTATGGCATCATCAAAGGCTTGTTTGGCTAAAAGGCAGGCCTGCTCAGGGGCATTCTGGATTTCATAGTAGAACACTGAGAAATTGAGTGCCAGCCCAAGCCTAATGGGGTGAGTGGGCTGCATGTGCTCTTTGCTGATTTCAAAAGCCTCTTTATAGGCAGCTTCTGAGGCTTCCACGACACTGTTCTTCTTCTCTCCAGCAGCAACTTCTGCCAAATAGCGGTAGTAATCCCCCTTCATTTTCAGGTAAAAGACCTTGCTCTCATACTGGAAGTCATTGCAGTTCTTGATCAAGTATTTATCTAGGAGAGCCAAAACATCATTGCAGACTGTCTCGAGCTCCTTCTCTATCTTCTCCCTATAGGCTTTAACCTTCTCCAGCTTCTTCTCATTCCCATCTGCCATAGTCTTCTGCTCTATGCTGCTGATGACGCGCCAGGAGGACCGTCTAGCTCCGACTACATTCTTGTAGGCTACAGACAGCAGGTTTCTATCCTCGTTTGAGAGGGGCTCATTCAGCTCAGTTACCTGCAAATACAGACAAAGAGAAAATTTAAAGGGTTGGCCTTAGAGAAGAGTGTGCAAACTTCCTTCAATACTTTCATCATGAAGTGCAAGATTCAAAATTTCTTCTAGATCCCAAAATTCTTTTTTGACAGGAGTAACACTGTAATTTAAAACTGTTCTGCAGTCGGGACTTCAAAGAGAGAAATCCCCACAGTTCTGATATAATGGAAGGGGTATTTAGAAGCTGTTGCAAAGAACATTCACTGAATAAAAGTGAGTCAGGCTTGTGTAACGGAGAAGCAATCACAGAGGAAGAAGTCTGCTATAATTACACAGACTACACACTTAGTGATAGATTTAAATGTACCTAGAATATCAGTTTTTTGAATCTGGAACACAGCACCGACACTGGAAGCTGGTGCAATTCTTGCAATTCTTCCCCCTGCTGCTTGCTTCCATTCCACAGCAGAGATGGAAGCACTGCAGCCATTAAGCTCTGCACAGTACAAATGGAATTAGTGTTTCATGATATCTTTCAGACATGTAGTGAGTGAATATACAGTGTAATACAAAAGTTACCCTGATTTCTGCTAACTGGATGCAGACAAATTCCAGGGATAAGACATGAAAGAAACTGCATAGAAATAGGACAGCAAATCAGGACTGAAGCCATGATCAACTTTGAACTGCTACTTCAAAAACTTGAGATAGCAGGATAATACGTCCAATATTGTATATTTAGGCCTATTTCACTTGTTTTAATTTAGGCTCTTAGACTCACAGTCCCTTGAAATTGTTCTACTTCTTAAAAGTTATACACACGAAATTAAACTCAAAGGAATTAGGATGAAAAATGTAACTCCTCTACCTTAAGCGTACTGTTTTAAAAGTAGTCACTAGAATTCTAAGGATATGTACTTTGGTGTGAAAATAAACTTGTCCTTGCTCAGACAGTTAAAACCATTAACTATTTCTTTTAAAAAATGTGCACATTTACACTGCTTGACAGGCACCAGAGTGTTCACAACCAAATACTTACATACTACAAAGAATCAATCAAGTCACAAATATTTACACTGCTGGTGTACGCAGTGAACCTTCTAACAAATGTGCTTATTTCCAGATCTAAAAAAATACTTTACGTGAATTATAACTCTTAGAGTAAGACACAGCTTACTTTCAGATTTAGGTTTTGTTCTTAAAATATATTAAGCCAAGTAGTTTTATCTCCTTGCCTATGCCTTTTCCACAGGTCAGGAACCTGAACTCCCAAAAGACACTGCTCTGCTTGTCCTAATAGAATTAGAGGCAACCTACAGAGGATGAAATGCACAGGAATCAACTCTAATGATATCTTCAGAGTCTTCACCATAGCTCCCAATCAATATTTTCCTCAACAATCTCCACTACAACTCACCTAAATCATCTTCTCTAGCAAAGGTATTAACAGTTCTTTCGCAGTTTAGTGACCAAAAAAACGGGAGCATATAGAAGGAATCCCGACTATAACCCTGGAATCCCTAAGTCCACATGCTCATGAGCATGGCAGTACTCCATGAGCTCAGAAATTACTTCCATGTGTGATCCCACATAGGCCATACACCAAGCTGAGCTCCTTTCACATGGAAAACACCCCAAACTGAACGCTCCACAATGGAGAGCAGATCCATGACCTGACCCAGGTCAGTTGACTGTGATTATACTTGTTTTGTCAGCCAGAGCACATCGCTCAGCTAGAGCCAGTTCTGAGCCAGCTGCTGCAAACATGACTGTGCCTGAGCCAGCATAAAGTCAGGTTTAATTATTAAAACTTGCCTGATACAAGGTTACGCAGTCCATAATTTTGGAACAAATAGAAACCAGACTAATGAATTTAAACCAGATCAGTTTCTTGCATTATGTGGTTTCAGAGCTCTGTACCAAGCCCTGGAATTTCTATAGCTACATTTGCCCTAGAGAACCCCATGAGGAAACCATCTCCCAGCAGGGGAGGGCACTGCTTACATTAAAGACAACTCCTTCCCCTCTCCTATGCAAACACACTTCATTAACCCCAAACCAGACACTCAGGTTTAGGTACTAAAAATATAGAACATCCCAAGCTTTTAAAGTCCATTTACATATACAGAGAAAGCCTACATTACAAAATAGAACCTTAAGCTATTTTGTGTCAAAAACTTTAGTTCAAGATTTAAATTTATTTCACTGTGTAGTATTTCTCACGACTAATTTTAAAATTCTATATCTCACATCACTCACATTACCAATTTTAAAAAGTAAATTATTTTTTACCACTATGCAGCTATATTGGAAAAGCAACATAAATCAATAGAGGTCCTAAGGACTACGTATTAGGATTAATACCGTCCAAAAAACAAAAAGCTTACGCAGCCACAATTTTTTAGGATTTCTGGAATTATCTAAACCAAAGGTAGTCAATGATGTAGTCTCAGGATGCTGAAGCATTTGTTGCATCAACTAAGAACCATTCACACTTACACCAAAAGCATCTTTCTCCAGTGTGTTGAGAAACAATTCTGTACCTACCGTGTAAGCTTTATTGGAAATAGCTGGAATCCTGGAGCAGCGTTTAATGCAATGGGAATGCCATGCCCCTAGGAAGAATGCCATTTACATATGATTGTATTTTCTATTAAAATAACTTCGGCAAGAAAAAGGAAACTAAACCCATTAAATTGTAATAGCAACCGTTTCATTTTCCTCTCCTGTTTACACATTACATGCAAAAATACTGGAATTCTGTGAAAAATAAGTTTACAATAACAAAAATTTGTATTGAGCAGTAAATTCCTTGTTTAAGCTTAACTGCTACTTGGTCTGACTTTTTTCTTTATAGAAGGAACCGAGAGGAATAAAAAATAAATGTTTCTCCAGCTTTATGCTGACAGACGAAACGGCAGCCTTGTCACACTTTTTTTCTTCAGTGGCAGTCAAAAATCAGGCAAATACACTTTCACTAAAACAAGTATTTGTTACCTTGTGTTTCTGAAGTAACTACCAGGCTGTTGGCTATATTCTGTATTGTAAAGTGTAGTAATATCTAAAACTGAAATTAATTGTTCAGATTTCAGTTTACACTGAAAGCACACTACTTCATATAGCACCTTTTAAAAGTATCAGACATGCTACGTACAGAGATTTTAAAAAAATATAATAAATTAAACTTTTCCCTGGAGAATAGATATCTGACTTAGAATACTGATTTCCTTCCTTTTGGAGGAAGTCTAAATTATCTGGATTGCAAGATTACTTCAATATTAACCTGTATGGATAAAAAGCTCTCTTAATTATCTCTCAGTTATTTCCAGTCACTGAAACAGAAGTATGAGCTGTGAGGACAGACAGCCCTCACCGCATTTCACAGAAGCTTATGCTCACACCTACAAAATCACATTCAAACACTAAAGAACATTCTGGAAACTGCCATGTTGGAGTGAACACCTGTTAAAGCCAAGTAACCAGCAGATGCTACATTACAGATATGCAACAGTGTACGAACAGCCAAAAATAAGGGAACTGTTGCTTTTAAATTCGGATTGCTTTTTGTATTTAAAAAGTATCTATAAGTTTCAAGACTCCACTCACTTACAAATTGTTCTCAAGCTCGCAATTACAGAAGCTCATCACACAACTTACTTGAGAGCAGAAATGGCATTACGGGTGAGAATAGCACGGTTCCAGATCAATGAAAATTTGCATAGTAATTAGAACAGTCTGAAGGCAACTGGACATACACACTAGTTATAAGTACTTTTATTTACACACTTTCTGAAGCACAGCAACTGTGTTCTCATGGTTTCACACGTGCCCAGAGACCATACACACACTGCAGGTCTGCAGTTCTTAGAGAAATGTAAAGCTTTCTACTAACGACAGCTAGAAATTGTCTTCTAGAGCAGCACATTTTAGTGGGTTCTCTATTTCATCTTTTTAAATTACCAACTGAAAGCAGAGCTGTTACTATTACATCATATGTATAAAGAACTCTAGAGAGATAATTAAAATACAACTTATTTTAACGTCTTGTGGCTCTGGTATTGAGGTACTCAGAAGTATTACTGCTTTAGAACTGGACTGGTTGTGATATTTATTACAACGTAATAGCAAAAGTAAACAAGAGCAGCAAAACTAGAGTCTTTTTACTGCCCTTATTTAAGGGAGGTGACATACACATTCTTACAACATTTGAAGCTGCTCTTTTTCAAACTGAAATCATCTCGTGCCTTCAAACTGCAGCACTCAAGAGAAACAGTTCCTCTTGGGACCTTTGGTGTTCACAGAGGACAGATCAGCAAGAACAAACCAACTGTAATCTGATACGACAAAGACACTGCTAAGCATCCAATGGCACTAACATCACCCATAACATTCGGATCGTGTGAATACTTTGTTTTCAAAAAAGGGACTAGACGTAATAGGTTTGATCATTCTGCAATTTTATTATGTATCCGTACAGGCAGATCAGTACAAGTAATTTTCATTGCTTGGTTCTGAAAAGAGCAGAATTGCAAATGTAACATTGTTTAAACACATGTCAGTATTCAACAGGGTACGGAATGCACTGAGAAACTGTTACCCTACAAAGAAGAGGCAAAAAGGCAACGTTAAAGCTCGGGAAATGCTCGTGGAACAGGGGGTAGCTTTCACACCTGGATGCAACTACTATCTTTGAGTCACCGATGTTAGTGAGTGAGGCTTCTATTCGTGTCTTTTACGGTGAGGCAAAAGAAACGTCTAGAAGAGGAAGGGGATCCTCTTGCTGTGTCCCCAGACAGCCCCCGCCGCAGTGCCCATCCCACGGGACCAGCGCCCCCAAACGCTGGCGTGTACCCAGAGGAGGAGATGCACCCCAAGGTGAAACCCCCCACCCCATCGAGGTGGAAGAGGATGGGCCCCATCTGTAGCAGAGAAGGAATGCACAGCGTTCCCGCCGCGAGCAGAGGCGGGCGGCATTCAAATGGCCGCACTGCGAGCCCGATTGGCGCGGTGGGGAGCGGAGAGGAGGGCATGGGGACAGCCACACCCCCGGGGCAGGGACAGCCGGGGAGCGGGAGGGCTGCGAGACAGCCCCTACGAGGGAACGGAGGGAACGAGGTGGAAGGAAACAGATTTTAAAAGAGAGTGCTAAGTCCGGTTTGGACCGGCTACTCTTTGTCTCATCTCTGCCGAAGGCAGGTAGTTCTGGGCACCGCCCCAAACGGCGGCGAGGTGTCCCGGCGGGCTGCTCTGGCTCCCGCTCCCGCCCTCCTTTCTTCACCGCGACGGGTGGGACCCGGCGGCTCGCATCCTCCCCGGACCCAACCCCGCCTCGGACCAGCCCGCA
>VZTF01000167.1:650047-700680 GCA_013397755.1 Cnemophilus loriae
AAAAAAGAAAAAAAAAAAGAAAAAATAGAAAGCAATGGTGTGTTTCCTGGGGAAGCACAGACACACGGAGTGTATCTGCAGGCAGGTCACATCCGTCCACTGGCAGAAAATTCGAAGAGCAGGCATGCTGCCTGGAACATGTCGTTGGCTAGTGAGTCAACAACTGGATCCTCCAGGACCTGAAAGACAAAGGAAGATCCAAAGCCTCACTACATATGATTTTTAACACGTTGTTTATGGTGGAAGAGCTCCTTTGGGCAGACAGCGGCACAAGGTGTGTGATGGGAGGGAATGTCACTGGTCAGGGCTGCCTGCACGAAGTGACAAAGCCCTTCTTCCCCTCCAAGTTCAGGCAGAGGAATCCATCAGTGGGTGTAGAAGTGACGAGCACAATCCCTGCACAATCCAACTCCTAGGAATTCAGAGCAGAGCAATTCCCTTCACTTTGCCCTAGGCATTGGCTCCTATAAAAGCCAGTAACTGACAGAGGGTAAGAGCAGAATTAAATAATTAAGGAAGTGATGTCTTGAACAAGGGAGCTCTGCTCAGGGAGAGAAAGAAATATGTCCAAAGTGAATTAACTTTTTGTTCATTTGCTTGCTTTTGTTTTACTCTCATTTTGGTTCTACAGGAATGCATGACCTACAAATAACAAATAGAGTCATGTGGACAAAAGAAAGTTTTCATCTGCACCTCTGTGGTTCAGACATAGAAACCAAATATCTGCATATTCTTGCAACAAGCCCAGAGCAAGTCGATTCAGCAAGAAGCAAAGTGCCCAGGAAGTCTGTAGAATGCTGTAAAATCATTTACCCATTCAAGCTCTTCCTTTTCCTAGAGCACACACTAAAATATGCAAAATTGCTTTTCTGAATTCCTGAACTGAGTAATTATTACAAAGATTTGAAGATGTCCCCTTTGACATCTACAAGCATCACTCAGTATCTTGCTCCCCAGCCCACAGTGTACTGAGTGTCATGTTTCTTCACCACTGCAAAATCAGTGCAAGAATGCAGAACAGCAAGATGAAAACTAGCTAGAGACGGCCTGCCCTGGGAATCTTAGAAAAGGCTCATTCATTATTAATGCCCAAAGCTTTCCTTCTCGTCTGGCTTACATTATGGCCAGTAAAAAGGCCACTTTCCAAGATACAGATCTTTATATTGATGCTTTCAGAGGCTCAGAAGAGGTTCTGTTACTGCCCTCAGAGCTGCAGCCACTTCTCATAATGAGGCCAGCAGATATGGGCTCCTGCTTTTCGTAATCTCTTTTGGAAAGGTTTTCCCCAGCAGCTCACACTGCAAGAGAAACAGCAATGGATGCTGACTGACTGTTAGACCAACACACGTGAAGCCAAAAAACACATCAATGTACAGCTTCGATAGGGCTTTCTTGGGTCCTATTTTTAGGTAACATTTAATTCAGAGACGTGCTCCCATCCCCTTGAAAGCACAGGATTTCTAACTTGTATTCTCTACTGCCTTGAAGTCCCCATCAGAAGGCACGCAGACTGCACCCACAGGCATGGAAATACCTTCTTTATCCTGGCCAATAATCACACTGCTCTGTGTACTGCTATCGGCCATCTCAGAACAGTGCAAAATCCCTTTTCCTCAACAATAACACAGACTTGCAAATGAAAATTACATTAAACATTTTAAGAGGTCTGAGAGAGCACAGTCAAACTGTGCAAAACCCCTTAGAGGGGAGGACCTCAAGCAGCCACCTTTATGTGATTGTTCTGCAGGTGAGCCCTCCATTGCTGAAAATTTAAATGACACTTTGATCTGCACAGGATCCTTCGGCCACCATTTCAATGACACATTTAGTAAAATTACCGTCTGATTAGCAATTCAAGTAGGAAAAAAAATCAGCAAAATCACCTTTCTTTCTACTATCTGCTGGATGTTACCCAGGGAATGCCCAGCTTGCTCTGAACTGGACTCCAAAAGGTATGCTTAGATCAAACATGTTTCATACTAAATATGATATGAGATTTCTCATCTCCTCAGAGAGCTGCAGGGGATGGTGTGTACAGAGCTCCTTTCTCTGAACATTAGGTGTGTTCTTACCTGGCTTTGTCCCAAGGCTTGGCTTTCTTCCTCGCAGGGTGCAGAAGCAGGTGGGCACTGAGGCTTGCCAAACACAGGCTGAGAAGAACTGGAAAAAAAATATTATATACAAGTGCATTTGTATTTATGCTCTATTTGCCACTTAGTGTAATGTTTTGCAGTGGGACAAGAGGGGCTATTGGCAAGACTTTTCATTTGATAGCGTTAAGTTGTCTACACACCTGCCCCATTTCTCAAAATTGCCATGGCCTGAAAATACAGGTTCTGCAGTGGGAAGACAGCCCTGACCAGGAGCAGTATACAGGGAGTCACATCTCAATTTGCAACTTTCCTTCTGCCCCAAAACACTCTTCATAGACAAGGAGGTGTCTACCAAAATGTCCCTCTCCTGGAACATGTTTTAAAAGCAGAGATCTTAAGAGTCAAAACATGTGGCTTTAGACATAGACACAACATTGGCTACGCTTCTGCTTTCCAAGGCCGCCAGTCAAGTCTGGGGACATGGCTTCCCCATGCACACTCCCCTGGAGGCTCTGCCAGCCTCTCAGGAGAGATCAGTCTGTGGGCACTGGGTCAAGTAGCAGATGCTGAGTATTCAAGAATGAGATGTTCTCTCCCATCATCACTAACTCAAAAGTCTCTCTAACCCAACAACACTGCCCGTACCACCGCCAGGAAGAGCCCAAGGTCCGAGTGTCCATACAGGCCCAGACAAGAGGTGCCCACTAGCAGAGTATAGGAAAAAAGTAGAACCAACAGGGCAAGAGTCAAGTTGCCCTTCCTTGGAATGCCCCCCAGGTTCCAGCAACCAGCCTTGGGACTCCTCTGCTGGAGGCTGCATTCAGAGAGTCACATTTCCAAATGACAAATGGGCTCAACTCCCTCTCCCACCCTCTCAAGAATTTGTCTCATGCTTTTTCACAGCCCACTTACGCCGACATGCACAGTGCCCTTAGCAACGAGTTCTGCAATTCAGTTATGCAACGTGCCAGAAAAGTAGCCTCTGTTTGTGGGTTTGGGACTTGCTGCCTGCCAGTGTCAGGATGCTGGGTTATCCACAGGGGAGAGCCTAACAGCAGGAGGATTCCCAGCACTCAGAGCTGGAATCCCAAAATGCAGACAGAAGCTGTAAGCTGCCACGAACATCTCGGCACTGACATTTTCTAAATCAATATGCTGGCTCGTGAATGCAGAATGCCTTGCTCCATAGAGCTCAGTGGGCTTTACTTTCTGAAATGGAAGGCACGAGATTTCCACTGTGCAAGAACCATTAGTTGGGCTACATTCCACCTGTCCCGACTTGCAGAGTGAAGAGGATACACCACCACTATCTGTAAAGGGCAGCATCTGTTTGGTGTCCCATAGGGACTTCCAGTCCGCTTGCTGGATCAAACCCTCCTCTCAGGCAGCAGAAGCAGATGGAGACAGTCAGCTTCCAGCCTGGTTCCCTCTCACACTCCCACCTCACAGCCCTGTAGATCAGAAGAGGTTTGGACACAGCCCAAGTGAGTAGGAGCGGCTGTAAAAAGCCCGTGAAAGAAATCAACAGGAATTGTTCTGATAAGCTTTGAGGCCATGTCCTTTCCAGGTGAGCATCTTTAAAAATGAGACAAGCAGATCAAGGGTCCTTTGGCTGACTTGTAGCTCTATCCCAGCGCTCAGGAAGCAAGGAGAGCATAACACTGAGTCCACTCCAGATAGGTGATCTCGGCTAAATAATTTCCTTCTCTTTGTGTTACTCTTACCTCTAAAACCAGGATAACATCACTGCCCTGTCCTTCCAGGACAGCAACACTCATCTGCCTCACAGTTTGATCTGTTGCCCTCCTGAGTCCCCAGAGGAGTGATGCTCATTGCACCACAACGGCTCAAGAGGAAGCTGGTAACAATACTCTGCTCTAATCACTGACTCTGTTACAGGGCTCTGCCTTAAAACACAGGGGATCCTCACTGACTGAGCAGTGATCTTACCCAAGACTACCCACACGAGCTCTCCTGGCTCCCCAGAGAGAAACTGCAAAATGAAATTGCAGCCTAAGCACCACTCACTTCTGAAAAACATTGATGTTCCATTGCATTCATGGAATTTTGAGGAGTTAAAGGTTTTAGGGGGAGCTGGACCAGGCCACTAAACAGAGTTTACAAACAGGGTTCAAATAACTCTATCCTAACCGAAAGGTGCCAACAAAGCAGCAAGTCCTGCCCCTCATAGGAATATGATAAAGGGTGTGTGGATTCCTGGCACACTGACATACCCAGCAAGGAGACATTTACCATAGGTTTCTTCTACTGGCAGAACATATTTTTAAAATAAACATGAGCTCATTCCAGAGTTAGAACATGCAATTTTAAATCCAGCCAAAATATTGCCAGTAAGCCTCGATCTTTCATGATCTTTAGCCACTGTTTAAAACTGTGGATCGTAAAACACAGCCTGAGCTTTACAATGCCTGACCTGGGCTCTCCCCAGCAACTCCGAGCAAGGAGTCTGACATGAAGGTGAACAAGGCACCAGGCCAAGCGGGAAACAGGGGTAAAAGGCAGAAATGTTTCTAGCAGGGAACTGGGGCCAAAGCCTCACCAATCTTTATCTCCAGTGAATCACTGCATTTACTTGTTGTTTGACAAGCCACAAAGCCTTCCGTGCCTCTTCTTCCTCATTTATAAAGTGGGAATAAAGCTTCTACCTGCCTTTTTGACATACTGATGGTGTCATGCTGGCACAAACACTGGTCAGTGTCAAGCAGAAGGGTTATAAAATGAGGCTGCTTCTCCTGCTCTGTCTTGCAGATCAGTAAATTAAAGGAAGCCCATAATGTCTGGCAGTGTTTATTTTTATGTAACATTATAGAAGTTGTATAACATATGGAAACGAGTTTTTGTTGTTTTGCATTCTCTGAATTTATCTAAATTCCCAGAGAAGATCTGAAACCTTTGTTCTAGGTGGAAAACAGAAAGACAGAACAGTGTCTGTCTTCTGATTTGGAAAACTTGCACTATGGAATAATCTTGTCATGAGGTTGTGAAGCTACAAAAACTATTTTAGGATTAAGTACAGGCCCTACCAATCCAGCCTACAGAACCAGCCCTCACTGGATCAGTACAGGTTATGCTTTTCTGCCAAAACCAAGCAAATCGTTCAGAAGCTGAACCTGCCTAAAAAACAGGGGGTCATATCTTTTCTGGTTAGGCTGATTTCAAATCTCCTTTGTGCCACACACACACATACACACTTAGACAACATTACCCATGCACAGATATAAATACCAGCAAAGAAGGATGGACACAAGGAGAAGCAGTCCCTGGGAATGAGATGTATCACTCTTTCTGCAACTCTCTTCAACAGGGTATCAAGACATGGCTAGCTAGATTCACAGTATCATTTTAATTCCTGCCTTTAGGCAGCCCTGTGCTTTCCCTCCCTTTACCTGTGGGGAATAGATTCCAGGGTCCCTAGCTGTCCTCCTCTAAGGATTAAGCTTTCATCCTCTAAATCTGACTGCTGAATGAGTCTTCCTGAACTGGCTTCAACACAGACACCTTGAGGGACTGTGCTCAAGGGAACTCTGATACCTGCTGAAATAAATGCTCGTATTAAACACAAGTACAGACACAGAAAACATGGCCCCAACCTCTGACCCAGCTATTCCTTCTCTCCTTGCTCCACATTCACCAGAGCCTGTGTGAATGGCAGTTACAGCATTTCCTGCTCTACAGACCTACAGCAAAAGCAAGTGAACATCGCTGATGCATCCAATCAAGCCTATTCTGAAGGACAGGGAGAAGGAAGGAGATGGTGGGAATGCTGAACAAGACTGGACAGGAAAAAGACAAAGAGGAAGAGAGAAAAAATAGCAAGAGGGAGAAAGGAAAGTGAGAATATGTACTTGAAGACAAGCACCACGTCACAGTTAAGAAGTTCCCAGACTTTTCTCAGGCAATATCTTAATGATGACAGGCATTAAAAACCCAGAAGCTTGCAAAAGGACAAGGAGAGCAGACAACACATGGAGGGACTCTCTCAATGGAAACACTAAAAGGAATCCACCACTGTCTTATGGGAGTGGTTCAGTTTAGGCAGAAGAGCAGGTAAGAATGTCTGTTTGGACACCCTAAATCAACAGATTTTCTTACTGAACTACCATGGAAGTAGAACTCCAAAGCTCAAAATAAGCCCTGCTCTCCTTCATCAGGACACCTAAGTGAGCAATAGTGTTTACAACAATGGGAAGAGAAGCTTGGAAACTGTTAGTTTCAACAATCTGGGTGCAGTTTTACTAACCTTCTACACCCGAGGTCCACACGGAGCCAGAGACTCCTCTGGTGCTGTAAGGGGCCCACCACACGGGCAGCCAATAATGCGCGAAGGGAAGCGGCTCGTAAGAGCGCAGGACAAAGCTCCCCTGCCAGGGACTGGCAGCAGCACTGCTCACTGCTCCTGCAGGCAGCAGCACAGGAGAGCCAAAGCAGCTTCCTGGTTCCATCACAGCCTCGGTGCCAAAAGGTACAGGTTGTCCAGTGCTGTGAGTGGTGAACAAAGCCATGCTTGTTCCAGCTTCATGCAGCTCAGAGCTCTGCATACAGCTGCAATGATGGAGAAAATGAATCAGCCAGTGCCAAAAGGGGACCCCCAGCTAAACCTCTGAATGCTGCCCTCCACAGCCGGGAGATGAGCTGCTCTGACTGCACACGGAAGATCTCCATCAGTTGTGGCAAGACTCCAAAGTGATGTCCCCTGGGAACCGACATGGAAGTCAGTTCCATGAATATGTTTAACCATTGCTTCATCTCTGAACTGTCACTGTAATGATGCCATACATCACCTGGATTCCAGCATCTTTAAATATGTTCCTTCAGGAGGCTTATGCAGAGGTGCAGCTGACTGCTCCCATCCTGGCTCACAGGGCATGAGGGTTATCTCCATTTGCTCAGGGCTGACGCCCACATGAGATCCATCTGAAAGGTGCAGGCCAGGCAGGTGAAACAACACTAATGGTTACTCCAAAAGGCAACAAAACAAGTCTAATTTGCCAAATCCAGCAAGACCCCCCTGTTCCTTGTTACTGAAGTTCGGTTAAGTGTCTGTGGAAGGATGTGGAAATACTGGAGTACACTGGAGTACACTGCCCTGATTCCAGAATCTGAGAGCTAAAACCTGGTGCCTCCCATATATTTGCTTTCTTTTGGTGCCTCTTTAAAGCCAGGCATCTCTTTCCACCTGTCCTTGCACGGGCCTTAGCAGTGTCTGCTCCTCTGCAGTGACAGCCTGGAGCCAAACAATGAGGCACTCCACTGAAGCAGAGTCCTCCAGCATCCACTTGATCCACCAGCACATGATGCTGTTCTGAAGAAGCAATTTTCTTCCCTTCCTGAGGGAATTTAAAATTGATTTTCACCTCTCTGGACCACATCCTGAACCCACTAGGAAGAGACAAACCTGCAGTTTGTGGAGTGTCGGGTCCTTTATCCTGTGGCCCATTTGTGTGGGAAGCCAAAGCCCTCTCAGGACAGGAATTGTTGAGCTCTTCCATATGAAGGCGGGATTTTTGACGCCGTCGATAATTTGCAAACCAATTATAGACCTGAGTTGGCTGCAGGTTCATGTCCCGAGCCAATCTCTCCTGCAAACCCAGGCACAGGGAAAAATCAAGGGGGAAAAATCACATCCAAATAATCAGGCATTTCCCTTCAGTTCCAAAAGCAGTTCAGCAAAGAGCTTCCAAACTCAGAGATATTTACTCACTAGGTCTCTGATGGGCCTACATGGATCCAGTTGAGGAGACCATTTTATAAACTCAGAGTTGATAGAAAACACAGATTCCACCCTGCACACCCAGACAATTTATTAGCTAAGGAAGCCACTGCTATTCTATACTGCTCACCAGATAATGCCCCTACCAAAGCACGCTCTTCCCACAGAACGACAGCTTCGCAGAGGCACACATTGAAGTCTGAAGCCTTCACGTGGCAAGGTAGTGATCAACAATGTTCACTGATTTAATTCACACCTCTCTTCCATTACAAATCTGTTCCTGCCCAAAGAAGGTAGACCCATGCATACACCAACACAGCCTATTGTGTTATCACATTAAATTACCAGCATGTGAGAAGTCAGCACAAAATATGTTCCGGTGAACAAAGTGCAGTTTTATATAGGCTGTTACTCAGTCAGGTCAGAACTATTTATCATTGTAATAGAGCTCTGCTGAGTGATGGCTGTTTGGCTGCCTATGATCAATCGCTACAAAATTAGCACTGTTAAAAACCCACTGAGGAATTTATTGTCCCTCAACTTTTTGTCCATAGCAAGAGAAATTACTTAGCATGAACCTGATGATTTTTTAAAGAAACCTTTAGGGAAAGATCAAATATGAGGAATCCCAGCCCCAGTGAGCCTTCTGAAAACAAGGATTTAGAAATTAAGCCAGTTATAGACTCCTGATCGCAGTCTCCTGCTTTTCTGTGACCAAGAGACTTGATTGGAAGTATCCTTAGCATATCCCTACCCTCTGTTTCTTGTCTGGATTTGCTGTCACCTCTGCAGCAAACCTGTGCAGCTGCTTGCGTACTTCTTCTGAATAGTTTCGATTCTTCAGACCTTCAGGACAAAGGGAAACAGGTGGAGGATTCCTGTACACAGGAGAAAATGGGATTAAAAAGGACCCAAAAAGGAAGAATTCACATTCATGGGAACTTTCTCACATTGCCACAAATGGTCAAAATATCAAGAAAAACCAAGCTCCAAGAAGCAGCGTCTTGAGGTGTAAAACCAGCCTCTGCATCTGTAGCTCCTGCATCTGAAAACTACAGAGAAAAAAATCTTGGTTTCCCCACAATGCAGTACCTCTTCCTGCAGCGGAATTTCTGCAGTGGTGTCAGAAAATCTGTCTGGTGTTTGTCCATAACCCTCCGGTAGTGAATCTCATGCCAAAGCTGCACCAGTTCTTCCTTCTCTTCTGCCTTGCAATACTAAAACAAAACTGCGTGTAAGCAAACCTTTCCGGAGAGTCACTCAGACTGCGTATAAAGGAGAAAACCCTCAACAGAAATTTACTCAGCGATTCCTACTGGTTTGACAGGGCTGGTAGCATTATCTAAGCATATGGCTCGCTGCACCTGCTGTCATGTGCACAGGGAGTTGCCTAATTCCTTCTTTCCCCCCGGTTAAAAGGTCTACATTACCAAATCTAGAGGCCAAAAATCCCTCAGCCTTCCTCATATATTCCTACCCTGCCAAGCCCTCTCATCTTGGGCTTCCCAATACTTTTATGTCCTGAGCCCTAAGATTGTGAAAAACTCCAAGAACCACCACAGTAGAGAACAAAAATCCTGCTACAACCAACCCCATAACGGCCCAGTTACCTTCTTCCCCTTGGCTGATTAACACTAAGTGGCTGCAGCAAAGGCTTTGTCCTGTGCTGCCGGTCACCAACGCACACCTATCACCTTCCACTGCCTTCCACAAGCTGGAAATGCTCCATGTGCTGCAGTTCGGGTACTTCTGCACTAACAGCTCTAACTACGGCTTTTCTAACATGGCTTTTTGTTTCCACGAAGAACTGAAGAACACATCCCTACCTCCAGGAGTCTGCAGGCTGCATCATGTTGCCCTTTATGGATATGAACGGACACACAAGCCCGGACAACATGGATGTTAGTGAGAAAATAGTTCTTGTTCTTGCATCCCATCATGGCTTCAACTAGCTTCTCCAGGCTAGGAAACGAGCTCTGGAGCTCCTGGCAAAGCTGTCCTGCTAGATCCAAAAGCTTGGTGGGTGGGGGATGCTCATTTTCATTCTTCTTTAACATGGCCATGAACTGCTTCATCATCATGTCCTGTTGGAAGCTTTTTCTATGCAATGCACAAAGTTGTGGTTAGATAAAAACTCTTTATTCTCCTATTTTTAGCTTCTATGGTATGCTTTTCTCTTTTTTTTTAAAAAGGAAAGAAATTCACTGTGCTGTTAAAAGCATCCTAAGGATCTCAAAATGCTTAAAATAAAACTAAGCTTAAAGCAGCCCTGAAAAGCTAAAGACACACCAGGTTTGCAGTTGAAAAAACTGAGCTCAGAAAGGCACATTAAACTTTCCCCAAAACTCAGAGACTAACTCTAGGGTTTACATCTACTGCTTACAGGTTAAAACTACCAAACCATTAAGTCCAGAGACATTCAGAAGAAATTAATTTGGTGAAATTTCTCCAAAATGGCACGTGACAGACCCGGGCAGACCGCAGTTACCGTAGAATGTAAAACCCTCGTCGGGGCTGTTTCTCGCCCGTTTTCCTGGGAGAAGGGAGCCGGCGCGATTCCCGGCGAGCACACCCCACCCTCGGGCCAGCTCCAGCCCCGCCGGGCAAAACGGGGAAAAGCTGTGAAACAGCCGCGAAGTGCAGGAGCAGGAACACGCGGCTGCCCCGTCCCCTTCCTCCCGCGGGGAGGCGACGGTCCCTGCAGCCGGCTCGGTCCCTGCCGCCAGCCCGGTCCCTGCCGCCGGCCCTGTCCCGGTCCCGCTGTGGGAGGGGGCAATCACCGTGGCCTCGTGCCCGTCCAAGCGCTTCCTGGCGCCAAGGGCACCCCGGCGTCAGGTGCGGGGCCGCCGTCGGGTTCCAGACCCCGCCCAGGCGGGGCTCCGAGGCTGCCCCTGCGCTGCACCCCCACCCCCGCTCCAGCTTCGAGCCAGCGCCCGCCGCGTGCACAGCTACTGCCGGAGCGCAGAATGGGCGTAGAACGGTGTAGAATAGATGGCAGCAAGCTCCTTCCATAGTAGAGTATTTTTAAGTCGCTAATGGGGATCAGACAGGCACTGACAATTTTGACACACTTAGAGCGACTGAATGAAGAGGCACGCAGCTCAAACCCACCTTTCATAGGTGGGTGCTGTCTAAAAACAGATGAGTCATCCTGACTCAGTCTAGGGCATAAAAAACTGAAGCAGCTACGATTTGCCTTGAATCACACCTGAACACCACTGTGAAGGTGTCAGTCCTCCCCCCTGACTCCAGTTTCTCGAGGACATGTGACAACGAGGAACCATCTCGCAGCAGGAGCCAACAGCCCCCAGGCACGGCTCAGCGCCGGCTGTGACCCACCCTAAATCTGCACTGGAACAACCAGCTCGTGCCAAGGCCCTGCAAAGACAAAGGCTACGTACTTTAGGGCAGGCAGCTTCCTCTTGCGGCACGCAGACACATTCTAAAAACCTGTCCCTAATCCTCAGCAGCAACTTGTGTTCAGTGGGGCCCTTGATTTCTCCTCAGGCTTTGGTGCTGGCGTTGCTAGACAGTAACTGGCTTCCTGCTCTTGCTGTGTGACACTGTTCTAGATCCAGACATGAAGACAGAAAATCCTGCACGGTTACAAGACAAAGGCCCAGCACTGAACTTTGAGCTAAAGATAGAAAGCAGTATTTTCTTTTGGCAATTGTTCTCTTTTACTCACCAATTCTGTATTGCTGTCTGTGGACTTACAACAAAACATCAGGTCACTTCATTTTCTGCATTTTACTTATTTACATGTATGAAAATTGAACAAGCATCTCTCACATCTTATCTTACATATTCACATGATCAGGTACACCTTGGAAGGGGAAGGGGCACATCAGATGCCAACGGCACCGATCATTTCCAACAATAGGAAGCTGATACCATCTCACTGTGCTGAATCCAACTGCCCTTGAAATACATTGGCACTCTCCCTCCTTTACCTCTGCTCTAACTGAAGTTTTGGCAACCAAGGACTGAAGCTACTTGAAACCAAGCTGAGGTCAGGTGATAGATACTGGCAAGCCAAGAGCTCAAATTCTTTTTTTCCAAGCCCTTAATCAAATTCTGTTGAATATCAACAGCAATATTGCTCAGGTCCTCTCGGAGCCTCAATATGAATCCAACAGAGAGACTCTTCACTTCTACTTCCTTGCCACAAGGTAAAGCTTCTAGCTGTCTCCCTAAGAGATACAACCCCATTCACGGAGCACTAGCATGCATCTTGTCCAGACAATCAGTCCAGAACATAACAAGCCGGCTGTCTTTGTTCCAGCAAAAATCTGTGAAGTCTTTGAGCAGCCGGTCCGCGAACTTCTCGTCGCCAGTGGCACTGGAGCGCCAGGTTTTGGTCAGCATGGTGTTGTAGGCCCAGTTGTAGCCAATGCGCTCCTCACAGAACATGTTCTGGTTGGTGGAGCTGGTGGAGTTGCGCCGGCGCCGCTGCTGCCCGCTAGAAAACTTCCGCTTGGAATACGGCAGCTGCAGAAACACCGTCCCTGCAGGAAACACACAGCACTTTAGTCTGAGGCAGACCCACGTCCCTACTGCTGGCAGCTGACTCGTTAAATTCTGAAAAGGAACTGGCCTGAGTTTCATTTAATTGCCTTTTAGCAAGAGAAAATGGGATACACTTTTCCCCCTTGGCTCTTAGGCGCTACTTCTTCCTGTATGTTACACCACTGGGAGGGAGTGCACTCCGTCTGCCTTTCTCTTACAAGCACAGAATGAAGCAAAGATGTAGGCTCTGATCCATCTTGCTAACCTCCCATCAATTTCCATTCTCTTCTGCAATTTTCCAGACATTGTCTTCCTGTCACTGTTTGCATGTCTCAGCAAGTGGACCCTAAATGCTTGATCTATCTCCCACACAGTGGGTATGGGTAGAGATCCATCTACAACAGACCTTAGGCATGAGAACAGAGCACTGACTTCTCCCAACACCTTTCCCTCCTTCCAGATTCTGGGTACATGTTTATTTACATTGACTTTGGAATAAGCTTTGCCTTATTTTTTAAAATTTCCTCATTTTTTGGAAAGAAAAGTTTCAGAGCCACTGTAGAGCAAGATTTCAAACCAACACCATTTATTAGCAGCAACACTTCGTGCTTTTCATACTGCCCCCTCCAGTCTTCTGGTTTGTGTTGTCTGACACACCTACTTGTCATCTGGTTAGGGACAGAACAGCACCAACATCACTGACATGAAACACAAACCACATGCAGAATGGTTCTCTTGTTTGGAATAACCTCCTCCTTGCCACACCACCTCCCAAATATTGCTCACCTGTGACATGGATATACTGGGGCTTGTTCTCTGCTGGGAAGTTGAATGCAGAGGCTGAGTATTTATCTTGTACAAATCCAAACCTGAAGAAATTGAGACAAGGGGAATTAAAAAAGAAAACAAAAAGACAAAAAGAGCCACTCCAGGTAGGATTCCTCAGCCAAAGGCTGGGGTACCATCAGAAATCCTTCCACTATCCCTTTCTTATGGCCTGAAGGCAAAAGGAAAAGGGAGGAAGAGAGCTGAGCCCCTCCAAGTATTTTCTGCCCCTGCCAGACACAGTGTGAAAGCCTGTCACCCCACACTGCTCAGGCCTGTGCCCCACACTGCTCCTTGTCCTGACTCGAGCTGGAGACAAGAGCAGCAGCTCCAAGCAGTCTCTGACAAAATGGGGCAGCTGCACACGAGGCAGGGAAGAGCAATAGTCAAGCTGCAACATTATTTCTTTCATGATGTGCAACATTCCTTGCAGAACTTCAAGCAGCTTACCTGGCAGTTCTCTGCCGTTTGTAGGATACTTGTTCTTCTCCTGCTTGCTAAACTAATGAAAGCTGATTTCCAAGCTAAAGTCCATTACACAAGGCAGCTCTCTCTGTCATGCAAAACCCCCTGGCAGCAACACCATGAAAGAAACTGGCAGCTCAATCACACAAAGGGACAAGGCTAGATAGTATCCAAAGCTTCCAACAATTCCTTCTTAAACTGAGCCCAACCTCCTCTGTACAGCTCCCACCTGTCTCCTGCCTATTGTCATTCGTCAGGTGTCATCCAGTTCAAGACTGTGCTAAATACACAAGAAGGAAACAACTGTCCCTTCTCAGGAAGAATCGACTTACAGTCTTTCTGCTTCTAACTTAGAATAACGGGCACTTTGCAAAGGCAAGGCTCTCCCTAGGAGGAGAGTTTGGTTCCTAAGGAGTGACAGGCTGCAACACCACACAGCTGCCCCTTGCACCCACAGAACCACCTCCAGGCACGGAGGCTGTATTTCAGTCTAACAATCTGTAAGCAGACTTCAGAGAGGCACACAGCACAGAAGCCAAGTGACTCAGGAGTGACTGTTCAGCACAGGCCTTCATCCCACGTTATCCAGGGAGACAGGAACTGTTTGGTCACTCCACTCCACTGCAGACACACCTGTGTGCTATTGCCTCCTGGAGCAGATGCATTCGGTCCCAGTATGTTTCTGGTTCAAAGCCTGGAACAAACAAAAGGGTAACAATTATCTAGTAAAGCTACTTTATTCCCTTCTTTTTCAAGACTTCAGTTTTCCTCAGGAGGCCTCTGTGCACTCTTTTTTTTCCTCTAGACATTTCTTTCAGTCACATTTTTTTCTGTCAGCTGCCTCTTAGAGATGTGTCTTGTACACTCCAGTAGCAGACTCATCCCTGAATTTATTATTTGTGTCTCTTGAGATGAAGGAGAGGAACATAAAGGCTGTGGGAGGGGGCAAGGAAGAAGAGTGGGCTGCTGTGTATCACAAGGGTGCTCTGAAAATATTTAATTCAGTCAGTGGGGCTATGGTGACCTCACAGCATATGGATTTATCACACTCATTTTACAGTTACACCTGGACACTGAGTAAACGGTTAATGAAAATATCTTATTTACTATTTTAAAACAGAGCCTTTTGCTAATTGTCCCTTCTCATGATGCAATTTTGCCCTTCTCTGCATGGGGACAGTTCTCTGATCTTTGGGTTTTCACCTGAGGTTTACCACAACAGCTCACTGGAAAGGGCGAGGTCACATTGCAGAAAAGGAGATTGCAGTTTCTCGTGCTTAATCTCATGTGCAAACACTGTAACCATTAAAGTAACCATAGCAACAACAAAAAAAGGATGGCAGTGGTGAAAGCCCAATCTTAGGGACAGGGAGAATAAACAAATGCAGGATAAAAACGCAGAGCAGCTGAGGGTCTACCAGCAAAACAGACACAAGAGTCTGTCAAACACAACAGCTGCTTGGTATGGGCTCTGCAAGGGTGTGCAGGTTAAGCACCACTGGGGAGACCACCCTTCCTGTGTGCTGCTGCTTCCTGCTGCCAGCACAGCTTCCTCCAGCACCTCCTTCCTGAGGGGGCTGCTGACCTGTAGAAACAGCTCCTTCAGCCACCCAAGGCTGGCTGGTAAATGAGCTTCTTCACGTCAGCTACATGCCAGCAGTGACCTGTTTGCACCCAGTATCCTGACGGGTAAGAGAAAGTGCATTTCTTACCATCGAACAGATGCTCACTGCCCTCCTTCAGCAAGCAGCTCACGTTGAGTGGGATGAACAGCTGAGCTCGAAGCGGGTCCCCGTACAAGTAACTGGGCAAAGCAAAGGGGCCTTCCAGGACTGGGACGAGCAGGAACCCACAGGAGGTGGCTTTCCGATGCCAGCCCTGAACCTGAGAAGAAATTCAAACAATGAATCATAGCACATATGCCAACTGACGAAGGGCACCTATGTGCATGAGAGCAACTCATCCCCCAAGAATAGATCAGACATGCTCAGTTCTCCACAGGCTCAGCTTGCTCTGCATGGCGGGCACACCAACGTCCTTGCAAGCGAAGCAGTACAAGCATAAGACATCAGGCTTTCCTTTTTCTGAAGTGCCCCATCAATCAGAAAGCACTTTAAAGTAGGACATTTTTCAGGAACTGATTCAGCCTACTTATCACCAGTGGCTAAACACTTCTGCTTTACTGGAACAGTGCAATTGATTTTAAATAAAAGCAAAACCAACTACCTAGTGCTGTCTGGCTGGCTGGGGTAAAACCTGCCGTTAAATAATTTGAGTTTTACAGAAGCTACATTAGGGAAAATAAAAAATCTAAAAATCAAATCTAAAAATTAAAAAGTGACATGTTTTCAATTCAAAATGTTTTCAGCAAGTTAAAAAAAAACCTAAAACATTGCTGAACAGGAAGAACACATTGCCTGGGAAAGCCCTGTTATGAAAGCAGTTCCACTGAGATTTAAAGTTTTAAGGTTTGGGGATAGAAGGAATGTAATGTGAAACAGATTTTTTTCCGAAGACCCAGCTCAGGGCTTAAAATTTGCCTAAGGGGGACTTAAATTTATCACCTTGACCTGTGCTGATCTCTGCATACTGTGCATAAAACCCACTAAAAGCAGAACACTCCCCTGCAGACGGAATGACTATAGATGGTGTGATAAATGCTGACCAGATGCAGCAACGCTAACAACCGCCAGCAAAATGACTTCTGGAAATAAGGGCAGATGCGAGCCCCTGTCTCCCTCCCTAACGCAATGTCCCCAGTTGTCTCAGGGACACAGAGGCCAGACAGGCATTTCTGTGGCTGTCCGGCACACCAGGATCTCACCATCTCAAAAAGAACAGCTGCAGTCACTGCCATCCAGTGCAACTTGATTTCAAAGGCAGCGTTCAGGGAGAAATTGCCATGGTAATAACAACTGCACCACTCCAGCCGGTCCGTGCGGTTGTTCACGTCCACGTCCAGCGTCACCGTCCGCTGCTCGGGCACCGTGGCAGCTGTGCAGCCGAGGGACACGGGTGTTGAGAAGGGGCATTAAAGAGAAGGTGGGAGACAGGATGAAGAGAACAGAAGAACCACGATAAGCCATCTGAAATTAATTTGTCCTCCCATTCCTCCCCAGACATTTTTGGGCTAGCAGAACAGTCCCAGAATGCCGCTCATCCAGATCACGAAAGACAAAAATCCTGAAGTATTTCTCGTGTCACAGAATCACCTCCCCAAGCAGTCAAAAGACATTTCAGCTGCAATAAGGAGAGACAACCAAGCATCCAGCAGTTAATCAAATAGGCAACTGGTGCCATAATTAAGCATGGTTAGACAACACCAGCTTCTTCACGCCCAAAACATTCCAAATATTTCTATATGCCTCCACCAGAAATCACAACAGGGTGCTGTTCCATGGGGCAGGAGCATTCCAGGACTTTCCACAGCTACAGGAGATTAGAAGTCAAACTTCTTGTTTCTTTAATCCAGTATCAATATCCCACATTACCGCATTGTTAAAAGTGCACATCCAACACTTTCTGTAAAAGCACGAAGAGTCAGCCAAGACATGCAGCAGCATTCTGACCACTGCAACAGCTCCCAGAGCTTTGCAGTAAGTGCTGGGATAAGTGCCCAAGATCCAGCTCCCTTTGTGCCCCACACCCCAGCACCCTGGTGACAGAAACCTCAGGTATCAGGCAGGAGAGGAAGAGAAGCACAGCAGTGGAAGTGACCTGGCTGGTGTCACACAGAGGACTGCAAGGCTGGGGACAGAACCCAGATCTCCTGACTTGGAGACCAAAGTCCTGCTATGAAAAACGTCATCACTTTCAACTTTTCTTTAGACAAACACATAATTTAACATTTCTGTAATGTTAAAAATTGACATAAAACAATGGGCTGCAAGCGTTCTATGGGAAAGCTTCCGCCCTTTTTATTACTGCATGCGTGAGGCATGGGTGTTGTTATTTCTTGCTGAAGTAGATGTTCACCCTTTTATAGGGTTAGCTTTTAAATTATTTTATAATTTGATGGCTTGATGGTATTTAAAAAAAAAAATTTGAAATCCTTCTTCAAGGTAGATGGAAAGCTCCTCCCTTCACTTCTACTGCAAGTTACCTGGAGGCATTTTCAAGGTTATAAGGAAATCCTTTACATTGCTATTACTGCAGCACAGAACATGGGGGAAAAAAAACCCAAAAACACAACAAAAATGAAAGAACATCGCCCAGTTTTGTTTCATAAATAAGACCCATTTTTGTCTTTGGGAAATGTGTCATCTGCAGTTTCTGAGTTGATCTGGTATTGTCAGACAGACCAACACCGTGAGAGTTTCTTTTTCTGGCTCCTTTGGAATATTGTGAATACAATGCTTGCGGTCAAGAGGTTATGGTGCCAAATTTGTAACAAAGTGTGCTGGAAAACAACATCCTGGAAGCTGTGAAACCAAAGCAGCTCAGTCAGGTAAGTGTTGGTCATTAGCCAAGAGGTCAGTGATAACACCACAGCCCCATGTGCCCAAATCAGCACACTGTGAAGAATGAGCTCCCTGCTCCCTTAGACTGTTGCTTTTCCCAGAGAGTGCAGACTCCCTATTAGGGCTGGACTGTGTCCCTGTGCCTTGTTTGCAGCTATAGTTCACAGGCAAAGCCAGAGGAACACAGTCCTGCCAGGTGAGCTAATCAAAAATACATTAACCACTGATGAGAAATGTCCACGTGTCTGAATTCAGAAGCTTCTGGTTAAAACCAACTTGTTTTAATAGAATATACTCTGGCTTCCATAGGTCAGACTTTAAGAGGACTCACCTGCTTCCCAATTGTCTTCTACTATTGAGTATTTAACTAATGATTTACTAAGCAAATCGGAGAGGAGCAGGCAGGTTATTCTCCAGTCACAGACTCCACCACATACATGACTACAATTGCTAGTGCATGCATTGCTAAAAATCAAAGGGACAAGATTAGCTGTGTCACAGGTCAGACTTCCACTGGGAAGGGAAAGGGGACAGTCACTGGGCAAGTGATTGGGGAACTGGGAGGGATAAAGATTTGAGAGATACATGGAGCTTGTTCCAGAGCTCCCAATGCTTGCATGCAATTTTATGTCACAGCCTGACATTTAGGGAAGGTGGGGAGGGGAAGAAATAAAAACCACAACCTAATCAAGACCAAGAGAGGAACAAATGAAGTCACGTGGACCAGGAGTCATCTGGGTTTAGTAAAGCTCTTTACCTCAGATGAACTGCTGAAGTTTTTTTGGAATACTATTTAGAAGAGGGACAGCACAGAAACATCATTTAAACCAGTTCCTTTGTAAGAAAAAACTTCCACACTCTATTTTTCTACAAGAAACTATAATTCCTGGAAAATCCAGACTGCATGAGAGCAATCTGAAGGCATTTATCACTCATTCAAGGGCTGCAAATTAGTTAAATAGTAAAATGAACATAATCCCAGCTGAAAAGAAAGAGGAACGTGAACTGGTTTTCTCAGGCTAAATAGTGAGTAAGAGATCAAACCATGAACAGGATCTGGCCCAAGTGCCTCCAGCCTCCACAGTACTTTCATGCCAGCCTATGTTCAGGCTTCAGCTCTGGCCAGCCGCTGAGCTAATGAGGTTGGATACTAGCCAAGGCAACAGATTTATCGTGTGACAGGGAAAATAACCTGCATATGTTGGCTTCGGGGAATTAACCATTAGTTCAGACTTCTTATCCTTAATGCTTTCCCATTTCTGATGCTGTTCCTCTTCAAACAAGGCTCTCAGAAATACACAGGGATTACTGTGACTTCAGGTTTAAGACATACTACACCAGCAGTAAGGCACTTCTCTTCAGAAGGTCAAATATACACAACAGGAGAACAGCAAAATTTTTCTTTTTATCCTTAATTGCTAGGCCTTTAACAGATGCATCTAAATAAACCTGAAGTTGCAGTTCCATAGCAATGATTTTTCTCTTAAACAAGAAAAGAAGAACGAAAGCAAGTGACTCAGGCTGGCCTGGAAATGCAACAAGAAGCTGACAAAGCAACAGGGTCAGTCACGCAGCCAGTGTGTTTCACGGGCTGTTAGAGGCAGTCAGCGTTATCCTCCACACATTAGAGAACATTAGATACTAATGAGATCTTGCCCAGCAGCAAGATCTTCCTACTGCTTCCATACCACAGGGATCATCTGCAGCTGGGCTTCACAGACTTATTAATGTAAGGAGACTGGTTCAGATTAGCTAAAAAGCCCCCAGCACATCACAGAAAACTTCTAACACATCTGGACCCCACTGTGGCTTTTGCCCCTAGGAAGCAATTAGACATGTAATTTTAAGAACAGTTTGGTTGCTTTGCTGTTCTCACAACCTATCCCTCCATACTCCTTATAGGTTGCAAAGAGTCTGAGTCTGCAAGGAGACAAAGTATCTTCCTCCCTAAATTCTAGAGGTTCAGGAAGAAGGAATATTTTATGAAATACTTTTTGTTGTATTCCAGTACTCTGAAGTAAAAGTTACCTGCCCAGCCAGTGAAACACTCCTCCAGCAGATGAGAACGAGTCCACGTGCAAGACACTGTAAGGCCAGCATGAAATTTGCAGCTTTATTGCTGGTCCACGTGAGATCATACCCTTGGCTGGCTGCTCTTCCCCTTTCAAACTATCCCCTTGAACTTCCCCAGCTGTCACCTGTGCTGTGCATCTACCTAAGAGTGCAGCTGCCTGGCTCCGTCCTCCGAAACTGCGGCTAAAGGAACTGTGCCTACTTGCATAGGAGGCTGGGCGGCTGGGCAGCCAGGGCAGGAAGAACGCCGGGATCTCCGAGTGCAGGAGCTCTTCTGCCACAAAGGCCACCTCAAACCACTTCCTCTGGAAGGCCGAGAAGTCATCCATGGCAGCCGTGTGCCACATGGCAGGCTGCTGCAGCCCCACTGCACAAGGGGAAGGGCAACTCCGGTTAGAAACAAGGGCTCAAACTCAGAGAGAAAAGCAGTTCTTGTTGAAAAAGAGGCAGGATAGCAATTACTTTATGTTTTCTGCAATTCTTTTTTTTTTTTCCTTAACTAAAAAGGCCGAATTTCTCAGACTCTCTTGAGATCAGTGTTTTTGGTTGCTCCCAAAATGCATTCCTGCTGCAGCACCCCTAAGAATCAAGAACAGCCTAGTGATTATGCAAAGGGATAGTGAAGAAAGTCTTGTAATAACAATGCTGACCTCGGTCTGGTTCTTTGTCCACAACAATCTTGTAAAAATAAAAGCCATAAATAAAGGTTCGTAAAGCTTCTCCAGATGCATGGACAATAAGCTGCTCTTCTAACATTTTCTGAACAAGAAAAGGAAAGAACAGAGCAAACACAATAAAAAAAAAAAATCACTCTTCCATTTACATAAAAAGGTTGCTAGAGAACATTAGGAAATAATTTTCTTTTTCTTGACATCTCTTTGTCTAGATATGTGCTTAACAAGAATACCAGCAAAGTTCTCTCTTGATATTCAGTAAATGCAGCAATTTCTTACCTCCCTGAGAAATTGTGTTTGACCTTTCCACAGATGTCAGTCTTACTCCCATACCCTGCTCTGGTTTTATAGATGGATTTATGGAAGGTAGGAGTTTGGAAACATTCTAAGTTCTCTGTTAATTGATATGGGATCTCAGCAGAGGAATGAACTCCAGAACATTTCCAACCTTCTGCCCGTGACACAGCTCAATACAGAAAAATCCCTTGATGAATACAAGCAGGTCCTGCATAAGGTGTGTCTGCTTCAGCATCCAGAACAGAAAGGTCATATGCTGGTTTTACTAAAACTTTATTAACTAATTATCAGAAAGGAAAACCAAATCACAGCCTAGTGCCTCAATTCCAACACAATGCAGAGTATTTGGTAAGTACCAGCTAATTAGAGGTTATAAACAGAACCATCACCAGGTAAGTAGAAAAAACCATGTATTACTACTGAAGAATACGTCGCTGTTTTGTGATAGGGAATCCAAAAAATGTCATCATTACCTCATATTCTGTTGAGCACTGCTTTCAATATTCATCCATAAGAGGATTTTAATAAGTAACAGAAATTGTTGCTATGCTCTGCTCTAAAATTTTACTTTCTTCACAGAGTGAGGCATTTCTGGCCCATATGGCCCTGGACAGTTTCCTTACCTGCATTATGTCAATGGCCATGGCCTGGGTTTGCACCCCTTCCACGTTATTCACCAGCCAGTGCACAACTTCTGCACTGATGAAGCAGTACGGGGAGAGGCCCTTCTGTTCAGAGAGCAGCTGGATCCCTGTGCTGAAGCACAGCAAGTCACACGTGTTAACACAGGCTGGTTGAGAGCTCTTTTAAGTAACGAAGACAAAAATCACTGCTGGGGGAAAGAAAAAAGGAAGGGGGGGGGAATAGAATACAGGACAAGAAATGCACAGTGCCCCTGGAGTGATGCATCATTGGCTTTTGGTAACAAGATGAAGAGCTGACACTGACAGCACTTTAAAGACTTACTGGGAATTCTTGATTTGACAAGGTTCTGGGACTTTAACAATTGAAGTCTTTGCTCGAACCTCAATTTCTATAAAATTCCTTATTAGAGAGTCTGGAACTGAATAACAAAATGAAGTTTAAAACTCTTCAACAGCTGACATGGGGCTCTCCTTTGAGTGACTCCATTTCTCGTGTCCTCTTAGAAAAGATCTCATCAGATGTTAAGCACACTTATATTAAAAACTTACGTGGGGTGTTTCATGGCTTCAAGAATCTCTACCAAAGTGGAGGAGGAAGTCAGAGCACTTGTCGAACACTGCTGAGAGCTGGGCAGTAAACAGAAGCACGTTCAAAAATCAAGGAAGCTGCCGGGTTTGTTCAAATACGTACATTTAAGAAAAATGCTCACTCTTCTCAACAATGACTTTGCCACATTTATTTCCGTTTTCATCTCAGGAAGGACAACTAAAAGCATCAGATGTGTATTTCCCCCCTGAGGTCACCAGGACATTGCTACATGGACCCAGTGCACACCATTCACATACAGCTGTACTCAGGAGTAACTGAGAGCAAACATTTTGAAGTTGGCTAATTTTTTTTTACTGTAATATACAACCACAGGAAACAAGTGCCAATAAAGTTTCTTTTCAGCATTGCTTCCTCCCTGGTGTCTTGCTTCCAGGTTAGAAGCTCTTAGATTTCATCAATCTACTTGATCCAATCAGACCTGCAGGGTCCATCCTACCCCTTGCCAAAACAGACAGAAGATGTCAACTCAAAGCCTAGTTTCCTACTAGCAGATTTCAGAAATGGAATTTCTTCATTTCTTGAAGAATGAAGCCCTTCTTGTGGGTGGAGAAATCAGGCCCTGTGTTCATTTAATTCTGGAAAACTGGGTTGCAGGGCTTATTTTACTACCACTCTCTCTGCACGTGGAAATGCTGCAGTAAGGTCTTGTGACAAGTGCCTGCTCGTGCTGACAGGCACAGCACAGCCTGTTCCCAGGTTCCTGTTTAAGTGCCCATTCCCTGACACCAGAGAGGGGCTGGAACTGAACAGCTCTGCAGTACAGCACTGCTGTGCCTTTCCTACCTGCTCTCTGCAGCACCAGCTGTGCTGTATCCTGGGTCTGCAGCGTTCTGGGTGCTCCCCAGGGCCTGGCTGCTGCCCCTGTCAGGGACCTGCCCCGTGGTTAGCAACGTGTTGCCCTCCGAGGCTGCGGGAACTGACTGATCGATAGAGACCTGGGAGGAGCAAACACAGCAACACCTCTATGAAATTCATCATGTAATCCATTTCCCATCTTCTCCCCTCCCCACATCATCCGTGCCTCAGCCCAAGTTAGTCAACAACAAGCAATACTCTAAGGAAGCACAAGCATATGCAGGAGGGATAAATACAGTCTTATTTTGTCATCGCTACAGAGCTCCTGACAAACAACAAATTCAGACCCAAATAAAGATGAGGATCACCAACCCAGTGACAATTGCATTGAGAGAACTGCTGGCAAACCAGCAACATCTGTCCAAACCCGACATTTTCAACCCAAGTGAATAACTACGATTATAAGCACGCAATAGACAGAACAGGACACTTCATCACTCTGGGAAGGTAGTAAGCATTTAGCAAATATAGTTTCAAGTCTAACTCTCAAAAATATGCAAATGTATCACACGAATTCGAGTTTCATAATGCTCAAAAAAATCAGCTCATCTCCCCTCCTTTCTCAGGGCAGTATGAGAAGGCTGGTTGGCACCCACCCACACCTATGTCGCCAAGACAACAGGAACACTTTCCTCCCGCAGGAACACTCGCACTATTCCAATGGTAGACTGAATAGTTCACCAAATTAACATTAAATCATTTCAGAAAGAGCATGAATGCTGAAGGATTCAGCTGAGTACAGGCTGTAATTGCCATCTGTCATTAACACGTATGGTTTAGTGAAGGCACATTATATAAAAGCTGGAGAGGTGGGGGAGAGAACACGAACGGCAGAGTAACTCTAACTCGAGCTGGTGTAAATACGGGGGCTGCTCTGCCGTGATGAATCCACAGCACATACACAGCTAAAAATCACTGGTGGTAGCTTGACTTAGGTCTGACAGCCAAGAGTCCTTTATTTATCCCATTCCTCACATCCCAAAAATCTCTAATGGCAGATGTCCTTGTTTGGGCAGCCAAAACCAGCAGATGCTCCAGGGTCAACTCTACAGCACCCTCAGCCAGCGAAAGCCTCTCTCCCTCCTCAGGGCTCACGTCAAGCAGCATTTCCTACAGCCACACTGTGTTACTGCTAATTCCCAACTGGTGTTAACTGGACAAACAACTTCTGTCACAAGGACTCTTTTAAACCAAGATGATACTAATATTTTCAGCCTCAGTAGTTTAGGAATCCAAGGACACAATTTGACTTGGATATCTCCAGAGTCACCTGTCAATCAAACACCACAGAAGAAATTTAGCCAAGAACCAGACAAGCGAGCTGTTGCCATTGTGTTCAGTGAGGGAAGATGGAACACAAGCATTTACTGGAAAACAAAAAGAGCAGCTTTAGTAGTTGACAAGACAGTACTGCAAAGGACAGTGAGAGAGGGCACATGAACATCCAAAACACAGCACAGACACTGAATGGTGGAAAAAAATGGTTGCATCTGCCACTTTGTTCTGCCAATGCTGTACATCTCGCTCTCAATGAGAGCATCTGGAAACTAACACAGGTTCCCAGCGTGGCAAGCTCAGGACACAAATGCTGTCCATCACCTCAGTCCAAAAGCCAGAGATGACAACAACCCATTCCAAACTAACCTGGGAGTAGAAGGATGAAGCTGTGCGTGGGCTGCGAACAAAGTCCATAAAGAAGGCCCCATCCTGAAGGCATCAGAGGAAGTAGGCCCATTAATGGCAACAGCAACAAGGAGGTGAAGAAAAGCAAATACAAGGTTGTGCAAGTATGAAATGACCACAGAGAGAAAGTATGAGGAGAATGCAAATCCCAGGCCCAGAAGGTCAGATGCAGCAGAATGCACAGCATCAGGAATTACTCACACACACATCCTTACTTTCTCTCTCTGTAACGAGACATTGCTCTTCCTTGGCACAGATGCTTTCCCAAAATTTTTAAACCCACACTGATCAGAAGCCAATTGAAACTGCAGCCTTCCCTCCATACTTCAAAGGAGAAAGTCTTGAGCTATGAAGTATGGGGGCCTCCATCCCAAATATAAAACTGAAATACAGAAACCATAGGTGTAATGACAAATATCCAAAGAAGGACATGTTTGGTTTTTTTTTTTTCTAATCTGTTAGACATTCAAATGATAAAGAGGGAGAGGCAAAAGAGCTGTTTTCAGGAAGCACACTCTTCCTCTTAAATGCAGGTCTGGTACGGTGCAAAGGAAAGGGAAGAAAAACTCATCAGCAAGATCCTTCCAACACTGTGTTTAATACTTCATGCAAAATTAAACAGATACTGCCTGTGCTGTGTTCCTGCCTACTTGCAAACCCTGGTGAATTTATCCCCAGCTGCTATTCAAAGATGTGTCAAGATTCTCTCATCACATAAGACAATGCAGTGAAACTCATCTAGATTTTCATTCCCTATTTGCAATTCTTTATTCTGTTCCCTCGGCAAAATATTTCTGTCTAGCCTGCAGTTAAGATGATGCTTGCCTTGCTATGTACCTATAAAACACTTTCTGGAAAGAACCAATGCCAGGGTTACATGACTGGCAATTCACACACTGAGGAGCAGAGCCAGGCACCCTGGATCCATAAGGGCAAAGACTTCCCAAACAGATCATGGATCAAGCGAACTCACTGGGTTAAAGCCACACTGTGTCGCCCAGTAACTGCCTGAAGTGACTTGTCAGTTCTACTCTGAAACACAGTAAAGTGAAGCCAGCGGCTCAGTTTTGGTCTGGAATAACTGCAGCACTGAAGAGCATCCTAGAAAAGCACTTGCTGCCTTGGCTGCTGGCAGAGCTCACAGCTGTGACAATTTGTCAGTTCTCTGGCTGCAAGCGTGTGGAAAGCCAGACCTCCCTGTGCTGGGGAGCCCTGCAGGGGCTGTGACACGAGGTACACGCTTGCTGCTGTTCCCAAGTGAGCACAATGCTGCCTGCCCACTGGCATTTTTCCAACAGGCATGAGCCATCAATTAGGAGATTCTAATTGCTTATCTCCCAGTCCCTGTGTGTAAATATTTACAGGAGTGTTTACTGCTGCAGCATGAAAGGCCTTCAGTTGATAACACGCTGTTCCAGAGTCTCCAGTCAGCCTTCCAGAGAGGCTTTTGAACATTACTTTTAACATTACTCAAGATGGCATTTTCTGGGAGCACAAAGTCTGCTAATTTGGTCCCAGCACACTCCTGGGCCACTGCTAGGGAAGCCCATTTTGCCTTCTCCCCCCTCTGCCACGCAGAACAACTGGACAGAACACTCTTCTCTCCTGCATCTCACATGGAATTTTCACCAGTTTTACTGGTAGAAAGGGACATTTAAGATTTCTGTCTTTAAAGAGGGAAGGTGATTTTTCAAAATGGTACAAGAGAAGCATGCAAAGCCTGAATTATGATGTGGAAGTTTGCAAACATGCCTCAAGTCAGTTTGAGCACCTACTGTTTGCAGGTCTAGCACATCCTGCTCCAGACTCTCATCTGTGTTCTCCAAACACTAATACTGCGAGTAAGTGTCTAGTACTAACACGATCACAGTGACTCTACCACTTCGACTTTCAACATCTAGGTCTCCAGAATAACATAATACTTGTTCCTGGTGGTGGCACAAAACAGTGGATGTAGAAACATTAGATGCTAAGAGAAAAATGCTGAACAAAGTGGTTGATAGTGGTGAAACTGAGAACTTTTTCTTTGCAATATTTGAACTGTTGAACCCAAACACAGGTCACATTTAAGTCCTCTATCTTTATTCAGTTCCTTGTTACTTCTGTTGAAAGACCTTCATGCCAGAACACAGAAAAATAATCAAAATTTCTGGTTGGACTTGGAGGTGGAGTAACTGTTGTCCTGGCTCTCACAGGACAGTTGACAGAAAAGCTGAGGGACAGCACAGTCTTTTCTTTCAGTGTCTGAAGAGAGCTCCAGGAAGACCACTTTCTCCAGCCTGGAGTCCAGCCAGTGAAGGAATGACATCTAAATCACTCCTGGGGAACACATCCCCTCCTCTAAACAGAGGCAAGAGGCTCAAGTTCCTGCTGTTAAAATCCCACTCAGTGTTCACACAGCCACAATCTAGAGGCTGATTTTGCCCTCCAAGACAGCCTGCACACAGATGCAGACAGCACTGTACTGCTACACCTAACAGTCAAGCCACGACTGAAATGAAATGTGCTACCAGCAGAGCAAATGCACTGATTAGCAAACAGCACTTAGATCAGCAAAACGCTGAGATGGCATCCCAGGGACTCCATATCCTTGTCACGCTTACAGAACTGAACTCCTCTGCCCTTGCACACAAAGGCCAGCGCAGGACCAACCATTACTGCACCAGAGAGTAAGATGTGGCATGATGCAGCCAAGTGCTCGGAGAAATAATCTTTGATTATTTGAGGAATTCTCATGTAGAAATAGCAGCTAAAGAAGGACCAGGAAGTCCTCACCTTCCGAGGGCTGTCCATATAGGTGGGTGTGATAGCAATGTTCCCGCTCTCCGAAGGCTGCCCAGAGCTCTTCCCAGAAAGCATTGCTGCTTGCTGCTCCCCCAGGGTCCTAAAACAAAAGGAAGGAATACAGAGTTTATTCAAACATACTTTGTGTCAGCTTCCCCCCAAAGGCAACTGTTGCAGAGGGGTACTGCTGTATTTTCAGGTATTTCCTTTCCCACACACTGAGGCACAGATCCAACATTCCCTAAGTACCTTTCACCCCCCACAAACAACATGGGCCCTTGAAGTCAGTTTTATGCACGTGTAATACTAATTTAGCACTAAAAATACTAATCTCTTATGTATTTAACACAACATGAGGCAAAGCTCCCCAAACGTGCTTTAGCCAGCCCAGATATGCAATGTGCAGGAAGGATGTTCTAGGCTCTTCACACAGCCTGTAGAGACTCACTTCTGACTGGCTTCCATCTGCAGCAGAGCTGAGAGTGCTGAGGTTCCTTTTTTCCCAATGGGAGGCCCAGACTGCTCCAGAGAGTGAGTGGGAATCGGACCAGCAATCTGCAAGCCTTTCATGGCAGACCCTTTCTAACAAGGAAAAAATGGAAGCACAGACTTAGTCAAGCTAGGCTTAACTAGTAAGCAAGAACACAACACCTCATGTCAGCAGGGCTTTATTAAGTACACTTCAAAAAGGGAGTCAAACCATTGGTACAAAAGAAGTGGAATAGCCTAGTGTCTTGTATGGATGCTATTCTGAAAATAAAATGTTTGTTATTCTGGAAAAGGTGAATTTGCTTTGAAATAAATTACACCATGTAGTGTGTGGATGGGAAGAGAATTTAATACACATTAGCTAGTTTCTCTTCAGCCTCTGGAAACTGCTGCTTACCAAAAAATTCACTCGTATGGTTCTCTTTTCCCAATCCTTCTCCTGAATCTGCAGCACAGAACCAACCCAAGTGAACCCAGAAGCGACCAGCTTAACAACCTCAGACCCCTCTGGGTGAACTGTCTGCATCACAAGGCAGTGGTGTGCCAGGCTAAGCCCCTGCAGCACAAAGCAGAGCACACCTGCAAAGAGGAGGCATCAGGCTCCCGGGTAAGAAGAGACTGGCTGAGGTATAAAACAGAGCACTGCCGGGCCAGGATACGGCTCTGCTGTGCAGAAGAGCCTGGCTTGTCCCTGAGCAGGAACTGTCCTGAGCCTGGTTCCAGTCACTGCAGCACGGGATGCTCACCCCAGGGAAATCTCCCTCAAGCTGTTACCAAGCCCCCACTGTCTGAACGCTGACACAGCACACGGGTCAGCACCGCCCTTTAGGGATGGGTTACACGGACACAGGCACAGCGCCCCAGCCTGCCCGAGGGCTCTCCCTGCCAACGCCTCGTCAGCGGCTCAGGTCACACCCAGCCTCACTCGGGGACTCACTCGGATCATTCGATCGGAGCGGTGGCGGCGGCGGATGCGGTTCAAGCCCTCCACGAAGCGGATGAAGCCGTCGAGGAGCTGCCACTCCTCCTCGTCGGAGCGGGGCTTGTCGCCGTACACGTCGCAGTGCGCCTCCCCCTCCATGATGCGCTTGGTGGCGCTGATGCAGGCGGGCAGCAGCAGGAACCGCGTCCTCCAGAACTTCAGCGACTCGATAAGGCTGCAGGAATGTGGAACACAGGACAGAGCTCAGCCGTTTCCTGGGAGCGGTTTTGCAGAATCTAAAGTACAAATCCACCTGCTGCACATTGCAGTGAGTGCAGCGACCACCTTGCTGCTATCCCTGAGTCAGAACGAACACACGTGCAAAGGAATGGTCAGCAATTTGAGTATCACTGGCAACAAGGCTATCCTCAGAGTAATTGTCACACACAGATATGCTCTCTTTTCTGTAAAAGACAGGCCCCAAAGGCTTTTTCTCTAAAAATATGCAAGCAAAAAGGAATTTTCAAGGTGCACATTAGCGTAGGAGGTATTTTGACTGAGACCTGAAAAGAAAAGATGATAAAGACTGGTTGTGTGGAGAGAAGACATCAAAAAAGCTATTGATACTAGTGGAGATATTCCACATTTCTGGTAAGCACTTGCTCCACACCTTAGGAGCGGGACTGCCGTCAAGCAAACCTGCAACAGCTTCAAAATAAATCGAATTTTCGAGTCAGATCCAGACATCAGTAAGAAGCCAACAAAAGCATCCGTGTGGTACAAAATGCCATCTTATTTCTTTGCATTTGCAGCAGAGGAAAAAAGAAGTTCATGCTGAATTTTGTGATCAAGAGTCTGTATCAAAGGTCAGATAATGCACCAGCAACCCAGAGCAAGGTTCCCACAAGGCAACGGCTGCTGGGAACTGACAGTGAAAGCAGGCCAGATATTCTCCCTGGAGTACTGAGCACTCGTGGGTTGAACTTGGTGATGAAATTTTAGGTCAAAAAGGAAAAGAGACAATTAGGACACAGAACAGTCTGGATGGAAAAGGAGTTCTCACCTGAAATCCTCTGAGCCAGCAGAGCAGATATACTGATCCAAGTAATTCCACTTGTATTCTTCTAGTCTCTCATGGGAAAATTCTACCCAGCAAGAGACAAATTCAGAGTCAGAGTGTGAGGGGCACAAGCTGTAGGTGTAGTTTATCTGAGCAGATTCACAGGGATACCTAAAAGATCAAACACAAGCATTAATCTCAGTATCATTGATACTGGTGCTTCTCTTTTTTCTCTTAAAAAGAAAGGAGGTTCTACAGGGTGTTCTTTCATGGAAGCACAGAGAGCTGGAAAAGAATGTTCATCTGAACACGGACAGCAAACTGCTCAGCCAGAGAGATACTCACTTTGGCAGGTACCGAGTCACAGTAATTATTTTGTCTTTCAAGGTGACTTTGTGGAAAGTACGGCCCATACTCAGCCAGTACTGATCCTCTTCCTCAGGTCTATTTCTTGACACAAGACCTAGTTGTAAAAAGCAAAACCCTTTCAGCCTACTGCAATACTTAGAACTTTATCAACAAACTGTGCCTATAGAAAGACTCCTGAACTGGAGCCCAGAAGTGGGCTTCTGAACTCAGCACAAGCTAAATTCCATTTTTCAGGCCACATTTTTAGGGAACAGTTGCACAAAGAGTCTTTTGCTCTTACAGTTAAGATTTGCTGATATCATAAGCAAAGAAGAGCACTTGGGATCCATACACCACCCACTTAGAACTTCCCTAAGCAGAAGCATCAGAGAACAGCCAAGAAAGTGTTGAGCATCTGGTGGATGTGCCTAATTCGAGGTTACTGGGACTGGCAGAAGGAAAGACAAAAGCCTGACTTGTCAAGCCCAGGTCACTCACCTCTGCTGTAGAGGGGACTGCTGCTGAGCGGGGGTGGCACGGCTGGGGCCGGTTTCTGTGGTTTGGATTGCACAATAATTTGATAGCCTTGCATGAGACGCTGACAAATAAACTCCTCAAACACCTGCTGGGCTGTCATCTGCACTCCTTCCTCATCCCTCCTGGACACAAAGGTTAAGCAGACTAGAATAAGGAAGCTGACCATACACCTATTCTTAGCTCTGCTCCGGGCCCTGGAGCCCTGTGCCTGGGAACACCTGCCTGTGGCAGCAGGAGGGAAAGGGGCACCTTTCAAGACAGGGTGATCACCTGCCTGGCAGTATCTACTGCTGCCTTTGAAGGCAGTTTGGCAACTAGTAACAAATTTGCCTACAACAGTTGTGAAGCAATAAATTCCCCAAAGCTGCCTTTTTCAGCACTTTGCAGGCAGCCTCAGTGCAGTCTGTACATGTTCAGGAGAGCTCAGAATGCCAGCAGGCAGCAATGCTCCAGCCTCTCCCACAGTGGGAAGTGCAGAGGAGGGAGGGATTAGAGGACACATCATTGTGGCATCTTATTACAACTCCTGCTCTGAACTTTGCCTTCCTACTGACATTTCCTTCAGGTGTTTCTTCATTAATCCTATTACCTCCTATGTATTTCAATTACCCTGATTAATATTTTTGTTTTGTTCCCATCAGCAACACAAACAGGTCTTTTGATGTCTTGTAAGTTATGGAAAGTCTGAAAAATGTTTCAGATAATGAAACTGCTTCAGTAAAAAAAACAAACTAACCCTATTAAAGAATAGTTACCAGAGACCTCTGAGACAAGCAGAGAAGCTCTATTTGTCCAACTAACGCTGTTTTCCAACAAGCTTCTTTAAAGTAAATATCCCTTAGAGTGAGGATAAGCATCTTAAACACTGTGTGTCCACACGCATTTGCTCACTTAGTGTATCCAAAACACTTGCTAGAAAGTAGATTAACACAGATGATAGCATGAAGTTGAATATTTTGATCAAAAACGCAACAGAAAAGAGATGTAAAAATTTGTATGCAAACAACTTCTAACACAAAATCTACAGGGCACACCATACTGTCAGATGGGAACGTCAGAAAAGGTGCAAAGCTATCAACAGAAAAAAAGAAAAACGTAAGAATTCTGCTGCTCTGTTAGCAATCCATCGTTCACTCGCACAGATTGCAGCGATCCTCTTCCACCACCTGCTCCTGAAGCACAGGACTGTACAGAGGAGGTGCTGGCCAAACCTGTCAATGTCAGCCTCTGGCAGCAGGTCATAGCAACCCTCGGTGTAATCGTTCTGCAGGCTCTGGCGGTCGGGGAAGTAATCCGTGGTGAGAGGCAGGCAGGCCGGAGTCGTGAGGGATTTCCAGTCCACTCCAACTGTACAACAGAAGCCTGGCACTACGGGGGGAGCAGACAGCGTCAGAACTGCCTCGTCGTGCCACGGGGGCGCACAAGGGGGGCACGTGTGGTCACCCATGGAAAAACGGGGGGCACAGGAGGATGGAAGGAGTGCACGAAGAGGAGAGTTAAAAAGAATGAGAGACAAAAAACAGAGTTGGCATAAAGTCAACAGGGACAAAAAGGGGTGTGGAATGGGAAGGGAAAAAGAAAATAGGACGGGAAGAAGGGAGGGAGAGAAAGAGACAGAGTTTGTTAAACAATGCAGTGCACATGCTGATTCAATCCCATCATGCAAAAGGCATTCAAAGTTAATACATTTAATTTCCTCTTGATTGAATGCTAGAGCTGACACAGCCACTGCTCTTCCAAAATTACAGCTAGTCAGGTGCAGTTACTGATTATTAATAAACAGATCAACATTCCAAGCCTGAACAAGAAAATCAGACCAGTTTTGCATCCTAGACAACTGCAGAAGGAGCTGGAGAGGAGGAGAGGAAGAATGACAGACCAGCCTCTTTCTGGAATAGTACAACAGCAGAAAAGGGAGTATTTCCACAGTTATAAAAACAGAAGATATATCAAGAGGGGTGGGAAGACCAGAAAAATAGTAACTCGGAAAGCAATCTTTTCCCACACCCTTTCCTAGAGTTAAGCTGCAGTTTCAAGATTACAGGGATGTAAAACTAGACATTAAAAAGGAAAAGCTAACTAGATTATACCAAATCATCAGCTCACCACTGCATTACATTCTGACCCAATTCAAACAATCTCTATCACCTACTGATTCTTAACTTCTTGTCATAGAGATCCCACCGACAGAAATTTATTTTACTATAGAAGTGTTAACACCAATGGCAGGAACACTGCACAAGAAAGTAATACAGGACAGACTGCTACAAAGAAAACGCTCTCTCAAGCAGTGACACACTTGTTTCTCTAGGAAGTGAAGGCAGATGTTTCTCTGTAAATGGTACCAAATTCAGAAACTGACTGTACTAATTCTACTTCAACAAGCTGGTACCAAACTTTTCATACTGAGAGGCAGATACGAGTTCAGCAGCTTTAGCTTTTTGCATAATTGTGTCTGGTAAGGAAAGAACTTCAGATGTAACACAACAAACAGCTTCACATGTTCTTAAGAGCTACGGAACTGCAATCACAGTGAGACAGTACAGGGAGATCCTGCAAATTACTGCAGGCCAAAATAAACCACTGCCAAAAGCCAAGGAGGCTCCTCAGTTTCTTGCCTACCACCTCCTGATGCCTCTATATATGTACATGCCCTTTCCCTCCCCATCTTGCCACCTATGCAAACTCCCTTCCAAACCTTTCTCCTGCTTACTTGGATCTGGAGAATTAGAGACAGCATCTTCCAAGGAATCCTTGTTCTGAGTTTTGAGGTTCACCCCTACAAGGAAGAAACATGTGTTTTATTTTAAGCAATTACGCACTTCTCTTGAATTTCAAATAAAAATAAATCAAAAGCCTGATGATGTTTTAAGATACAGAATTTCTCTGCATGGAAAATCTCAGGGTTCTGCACAGCAGAAAAAAACACTAAGCCAATTAATGAGGAAAAAATACATCTTGGATCAAACTCGAACATCTCACTAGAAGTGCTCAGCAGCTAAAACCCAAGCAAAACCCTCCTCTCCAAAATGGTGAAACATCTTGAAAAGCAGGTGCTTTAAGCTCCTATAAACAGCTGGTGTGGCGCATGAGAGAAAAAGAGCTGCTAAGAAGACAAGAAAAACTGCTGCCTTCAAAGCCATTTATCAAAATAAAAATTTCAGTAAGCCTCCAAACACTTAAAAGGAACTATTTTTTAAAACTAGCTTAGGTAGATTTACCCAGGAAATTGGTTATCAACACCGTAGCTGTTCCCCTGTAAGACAAAGGGTGGATATCTGCTACACGGTGATGCCAGGAACCCGCAGGGGAGCTGGCTCTGGGTGGCATTCCCCTCTCACCAGCTCCTCCTGCCCTCTGCCATCCAGACCGGGAACTGCAGCAGGATATACCTGCCCTGAGCTACCACCTCCGTCCGCGGGGCAACAGCGACAGCATCCCCAGCCCCACGGGAAACACGTGGCATCGTTTTGGGAAACACATGGCATCGTTTTTCACTCTGAAGCTCGTATTGCACCAAACCATGCTGCAGGCAGCAGAGGAGAACCAGACTCAATAAGAAATCGTATTTTTGGAAATTCAAAAAAACACAACCCCCACCCAAACTGCTTCATTTCCTAGGTGACTCAAACAATACAGGAGAGCACTCAGTCCAGTCACTGAGTCCCAGTGTGGCCCCTATAGATAGCTGAGGGTCTACAGACACAAAGAAACTCTGTAAAATGCAAGTGTGTTTATTGCCAGGACATGCTCTGCATTGTGCTACCTGCATCCAGCTGAAATGCAGTTCAGCAACTGCAAAATCAAACAGAGCCTATCTGGAAGCCAGAAAATACTAAAAATGTAAAGCAAGAAAATTAAATGTATTCAGATGAAATTCACAGAAGGAAACAACAGAAAATAATTTTTAATGTGACTACGTGAATACAAGATGAGACACAAGAAAAGTCTGCAAGGCATAAGGGAAAACAAAATTGTTTTAATCCAGTATAATTCAGAAGGGCAAATTTATTCTTAAAAAAAGCTTTAAATTGGTTTTGAGAAAAGAATGTGAGTCTTGAATGCTGTAGTCCAAAAGTTCATTTTTTTCCCATGTGCTTAGCTAAAACGCATATCCACAAAAGCAGAGGGTAGGTCACAAAAAACCAGACAACACAGCAGAATGCTTAACATGGCATGTTGTTCCATTCACAGGGCTAAAAAGAAATGTTGAGAATTTCCACTAACTCAGATGTCTGGGTAAGTTAAGGAAGATAAGAGGTAATCTTCAAGTGAAGGTACAGATGTGTCTTCTCTCTAAAGGGTAACAGCTTAAGGCAACCCCACCAAGAAAAGAAAAGGGTTCTGAACACCAGTGCATACTTAGTTGTTGTTTGTGTCTGGACATCACTGTTTTGTTATTATGGAACTCACTTACTGCCTGAGAGCTTATAATAAGTAAACAATGAGCACCTTTCTGTAATAAACCTTATAAGACACATCCAGAGAAGCAGAGACACATTAAACGAAAACAAACTAACACCAACGAAGCAACCCAAAGAACTACCATACACCAAGACGTCCAAGTAAGAGCACCAACAGATCACTGTTTTCCCGTTCTCGATTCTTCCTGCTCTGCAGTGCCTGTCCCCGCAGGCGCCACGAGTCCTGCCCCGCTCCCCTCCGCGCTGCCGCGGCCCCGCCCCTGCCCCGTTACCTGCTCCAGGGCCGGCCCCCAGCCCGTTCCCGTACTCCTCCGCCCCGCCGAAGCTCAGGAAGGAGCCACTGTCCCCTGGATGCCGAGAGCTGACGTGTCTGCAGAGAAACGAACCAGCCCGTTTTGTACAACCTTCCTCACTCGTGCCATTCCCTGCTTTTAGCAAATATAACAACAAGCCCTCAGCCCCTCTGCCTCAGAGCCCGGGCTGGAACCGAGCTCTTCCCTCACTGATGTTGGCAGAGATGGAAGGGCACAAGGGCAGCACAGGGAAGGCTGTAACAGCATTCCATAACTGTCCATACTGTTTGTTCTTTGCCTCCAGCAATAACCAAAGCACTGCCTTTGCAGGACAGCAAAGAACCAGCTACTCGCGTCCCCTCAGGAGAGAAATAAAGCTTAGCTGGTTATTTACAGATCTGATTTCATGGTCTGTAAACCCAACAGTCAAGACTGGCTCACCTGCCAGTTGCCTCATGGTAAGCCAGCTCCAGCAGCTCCGCAGACGAATGTGTCAAATCCTGCTGCCCACTGCCCTGCATTTCTGCCATATTCTGGCGGGTTTGATGATGGATCTGGATAGCTTCTCCCGAGGGACCTACACAGGTACAGTTGGATCACTGATCACCACATCTGCACTGATTCCTCAGTTGCTTGTACCCTTCTTTTGCCAACAGCACAGACAATGAGAGCTAGTGGACATTACGAAAGCACGTTTACAAAATCTTCAAGGCCTTGAACCTCTACCATCTCCTCTGAAGCAACTGAAGCAGAATATTTTTAAAAACATTTTGGAGGACCTACTTACAAGGCATTAAACAATTATGCGAACAATTCAGCATCAGAAAATCAACCCCAATTGTAGCTACAGTTCCCTTCAACAGGGAATTGTTCTGTGCCTGATGCTGCCCGTTTGCAAACAGAGGTATTTTCCAAAATAGAGGACTGATCAGGCCCGTACACCCATTCCAGCCTCCGGTGGCGTGCGGAGCACTTCAATACACCGGGGCTCTCCCCGGCTCTCTTGTCGTGCTGATCTCGGCCAAGGACAAAGGCACAGCAGCCAGGTGTGCCGTGAGGCAGCTCACCCACGGGGAAGGTGTGCATCCAGCGCCGGCGGTTCGACGTCAGCTTCATGGGCATGCGGGACGGGGCGAAGGGGTTGATGAGCGCGCGCTGCGGCGCGTACCCCCCCGGGCGGATGTGCAGCAGCGACTCGGCGCTGCCCACGTGGAACCGCCCCGGAGCGCTGGAGTCGCGCTGCTGCGACTCCAGCATGTTCTCGAGGAAATCTACAAAACACAACCGAGTCAGCGGGAGATGGTGCACGAGCCAAGCACAGGAGAATGAACTGCTCGGGGATATAGAGATTGCCCAGGGTAAGTGGAAAGAAGGAGACCTAAGAAATAAGCAGGCAGAGAAGCTGAAAGCAATTCCTATCCAGCCTGAAAGTTACAATGTAAACAAGAACCCAGACAAGAAAAAGCATTACTCCATCTGCCATTACAGCACTGCTGTAAACTGTGAACTTCTACTAAATGAATCCATAAAGAAACCACTTGCTAAGCCAATTATGAAGAATTACTCAGACCTTTGAGAATTCCTGAGAAATCAAAAGACTGACACAACAAACTTCAGGATGAGCACCAAAGACACGGCAGGAGCCACAGCTGAGCACTGTACACATGCCTTTTCTGTAACACTCAGATCCGAGCACCGAAATCAGGGATTACTCCCAGAAGACATGGGACATGATCTCCACAAGATACCAGTTTGTCACTATTCAGTGTAGAACAGAAGTGCAGTTATTTAGAAATAGGAGAGAAAAATATACCAGATGGATAAGTAGCAATCACAGTGCCCAACAAGTGGAAATCCCAAAGAGAAGGAAGGGTCTCATTTACCATTCTATACTGTCAAATACAACACGTGAAAAACCTCAGTTTCTTTGACTCTTCCCTCCCTGCCAGTCCTAATCCACACACATCCTCATCGTGCTGAACACCTTCAGCTGGGGCACATGACTATCCTTCAAACTAAAGGAGTAACAGAAATACCAAAGAAAGAAAAGAGTTGTATTAACTGACGGCAGGGGAAAACACGAAAGGTACGTGTGATGTCAAGTACACTGTGTGAGAGCAGCTCCACACCAGTAACTGAGATTCCTGTGACAGGATAAATACGGTGTCAGTGTCATACAGCATGGCACGAAAAAACCATGAAGAGCCTTCAGGGATAGAATTTTATAGAAGATGAAGCAGTTACAGGAGGAATACAATTTATCTAGAAATGAGCTGGGTTTGTGGAAGATACTGCATACTGCCTGAGAACAAAATTAAATTGGGAAGGAAGAAAAGGGGAGTGCCAGCAGTGCTAACACACTGAGACAGCTCAGCAGTACATTGTCAAAAGGAAGGATCCAGAAAGTGAGTCTTAATAACAACAAATCCCCACAGAGAGATGTTATAAGCAGGGTCCCCCAGGGCTCACTGCTAAAGCCAGTTCTCATTTGACAGATTATAGGTGACCTGGATAATACAAGTTCCTTGTGTATGTCCACACTTGCAGGCAGGCACAGGAGAATAGTCAAGTACTAAAGAAGGCAATAGGCAAGGGAAAAGAGCAAATCAGTGTCAGGACACTTCTATTTAGGACAAACCACTAAAAAAAAGCAATGGAGTTGGACAAGGATGGCAAAGGCAGAATGCACACCCAGCTGCAGCTGAAGCCATGGAAAAGCTGTACTATAAGGGCCAATACAAGCACCATCTCCACTGTGCTGGCCTGGCAGTGGCCAACACAAAATTTCCACCTTCTCTCCTCACCAAAGGCACCTTCCCATCCGCCCCAGGCTGACCTCTGGTGCTGGTATAGCCCAAGGAGCTGCTGACTTCACACTGGTGCAGGTGAGGGCGCGGGATCATCAGGATGTTGGAGATCTTGCCCAGGGAGCTGTCGTCAGAAGCCTGGCTCCTCACCTCCTCCGGGGGCAGCGCGCGGCTCTGCAGGGAGGGGCTGCACGAGACGTCGTACGAGCTGGAGCTCTTCCTCGTGCGGCTCTCCCTCTCCCTCACCGACCTGCTGACAGGGATGCCCAGTGACAGGAAACAGAGATTAATCCCCAGGTCATCTGGGGGCTGGAACAGGCCCAAGTCATGCAAAACACTCGATGCTCAGCAGGTGAGCTCAAGAAGAGCATTACAGGGAAGCCATCACTATCTTTTTCAACTGCTTGGGCAATTTATATTTGTGTGCATCACACAACACAACAAGAACACTGCAATGCTTCCAGCACAAGGGCTGTGAAAGGGCCTGCTCAACTCCCTGTGCAATCCTACAGACACCACACCAATCTGGTAGAGATGCAGCCTAGAAGATACCAGACCTCAGCCTACAGCGCCAGGAACATGTAGCTATAGGGAAACTACTTGGAATCATGAACTATTTAAATCGTGCTGGCATCTTTCAGCATGGGTTCCTACAGGCTGCTCAAATTAACATATTAACAAGTGAGTCCACATGCTCAGAGTTAGGCAATACTACTGAAAGAAGCAAAGTGAAAAAAGTACTTCACAACAAGCTCGTCAACCCCGTATTTCTGAAAAAGCACTGAAATTTATAGCTTATTCAATGAATTTGGCCAGGACCTGAGAATAATCAGCCTTTCTCCTCAGACAAAAGGACATGGAATAGTTGAGAACCTGCACTCAGTCCTTCTGCTTCTTCTCTCATTCAGACAGGCATCATTTTCAGGGAGGCTTCCTCACCACTCTCTTCACCAGTTACTAAGCAGTGCATCAAACCATCTATTTCTACAACTCTGTGCAAGTCTAATGCGCAAATACTTTCTTAACCCCCTTGCAAAATCTGCTAGGAAGACTAGCTTTATTCCACTTCAAACAAAATTAAAGATTTAAAGAAAAAATTATATTTACGCCTTTTCCTAGACCCCACACACTATTTTAGAAGTAAAATACCAGACAGCCAGTCATGAAGATCAAGTATAGATGAAGCTTTTTGTTCAACTGTGAGCATGTGGAGATCAATTCTCCTTGTATTTCTCCAAGTATTTTATGTATCAAGCACACACAACACGGCTCCTCCAGAACCAGTGCACTCGCAAGCCTCTCACCTGAAAGTGGTACAGCGCTGGGCTCTGGATGGGCCTGGCAGTCGGAACACCTGGGCGTCGTAGCCATCGTAATCTACCTGGATAGGCAAGGCATTCTCAGCATCCTTTGGAGCTCCTAACGCTGAAATAAAAATCAGACAGCACTGGAACCTCTTTCGAGAATGTTCAAGATCTGCAAGTCAGAGTATTCACCTCTCACCCCTAAGGAAAGTATCTATTCCAAAAGAAATCTCAAAGTGTCATGAGCAGAGCAGCTGGAGCAGCTGCGTTATCAAAGTTGGTGCCTCTGAATCAGGCTGGCTGAGGCCATAATGTCTTTCCCCCATATATCCTAAAAACTAAATGAATAATTGCCAAGAAGTCAACTGGCACATGCACAGTAACATCCCAAGTAACAAATACAGGAAACACTCAAATATGAGTTTGATGGTTTTCTGTAACAATTGTCCCTTCCTTGTGCTGAAGTGTCATTGTCTTACTGCAGCTGTTTGTTAGTTTGGGAGTCAGTGGGACAGATCATTCCAGAACAGAATTACTTACAGGCATCACGATTATTTTTTGCCTTCTCCGTCAGTGGCTGGAGGGTCCAACAAACGAAGCGTGAAGTGACCAAAAAAACAAACAAGAAAGAAAAAAAGAGAGCAACAGAAAAGACAGAGCACAGGGAATCAGTCAACATGTTCTAAGGAAACATCTCCAGTGGGATCAAGCAGACAAAGTTCAGCTTGCTGACTCAGAGAGGCAGCCAGACAACTTCAGAAATATTAAATACTGATACTTGGTCACAAACCTGTGTGAAAAACACAATGCTTAACACCTTTCTTCCTCTCCATAGAGTTCTTCGTTACAGAATGAAACTCTAATTTTTATGGTGGCTAAAACATTTCTCACCCAGTTTTATCCTAGAAAGAAAGACCTACAAACTAGTCTCTCATTCACAATCCCTACAACAAACCTTGCAGCTTTGCTTTCACAGCCTTTTAACACAGAAACTCAGTTCCAGCTGTTGGAATACTTGCTAGAAATATTGTGATGCTTGACTGAGAAGAGGTACTGGACAAGCTAGTAAGAAAATATAAATCAGAAAGATTCCCACCTTCTTTCCTGCCAGCTTGATCCGTGGAGTGAAGCTGTTACACAGGAGCTGGCTTTTGGATGTGTAGAAACTGAAAGAAAAAAACAGGGTGGCTTTAAGAACTCAACACAGTTGGTTTGCTGCACAGTAAACAGATGAGGAACCTGAGTCAGCTATTGGATGGAGAAAATGGGATACCTTTCTGTGCATAAAACAACGTATGGAAAACACTGAGAGATGGTTCAGGGAAGCTACTCTTTGCCTAAAGACAGGGCTTTGATACTGGTACAGCCTCAGTCTAGACACTTCTTAATATGCTTAACACCAGCATTGCCCTGTTCATTTTCTCCTACAGAACGACATCCACTTCCACTGTGCCATCTACACAACTCTCCGTGATTTACACAACTGTAGTGACTCACACCAGCTGTCTGAAAACCCCTGTCATTTCTGTTACATTGCAGTAAATCCCAGAGTTCTGCAAGAGTAATGTAGTATTTCCTTTGCTTCACAAGGAAAGCAGAGGAGATAAACAGTGAAAGAAGAGAATTCAAGAGATTATGAAGAGTAAAGCAAAGCAGAAGTGTTTAGCAAAAGCTGATAGGATTCACCTACCTATGATTTATCCAGTGTGGGATATTGTAGTCATCACCCATTCGTGAGTCACCAGGGCCACAGCGATTATGGAGCTGTAAGAGCAGTTCAGAAGCAACTAACTGTATCCAGCCAGTCACAAAATGAGTAACGTTTGCAGCAGCAACAGACAGAAGGGAAAGCAGCCTTACCTTAAAGAGTGGTACAGCATGCAAGGGTTGCTCTCCCATGCATACCAAATCCACACCTATCCCTGTAAACAGACAACAGTAGAGTTCAGCTATCGACCAAGCAGGACTGAGGTGCTAAGACAAAACAGATCATCAATTTGAATTGAAGACCCAATTTGCATTTGCATCACACTGTACAAGGCAATAATACTGAAAAAGGCAGTTAACGGTCCCATGGTATGGTTACAAACCAACAGCACCTGTGGGCATTTAAGAAATGTTTTTTCTAAACTAATGCAACTCATGCAAGATTATCCTTTAAGGGAAAGGTTTGCATGGAGAAGTGAAGTTCTCTTTCACATACAAAAGAAATTAAATGCCTGTAAGCACTCTGAAAATCCGCTCGTTTCAATATGAAGCGCAGACCCAAGCCTTGCAGCTGTAACCCCTCCTCCCAGAGCACACAAGTTACAGCAGATAGACTGAACTTCTTCGGGCTGTGAAAAGCTTTCCCAAAGGCATGTTTGCCTTCAGGGAGAGCGAGGGCACAGCTATTTACCATTGTCGATCATGCGCTGCTTGGTGAGGATCATGAGCAGCCGGTCCACCTCGAACACGCCCACCCCAGGGGTGATCACCACCGACATCTGCCCCGTGCGGTCGAAGTTGCGGTTGATGTAATGCTTGTCAAACACTGCCACAGAGAATTCAGCAATACTTTAAAAAGACCCCGGGTGTTTCTTTTCAGAGTAAGGCAGGTGACCACCTAATATTCCCCTCCTCTTCACAGTGTTAAGGAAAAAGTAACAGAAGTCCACAACCTTCTATTGGCAGCTGCTTTAGTGGTTCTTGCCCTGTGTATTTTTACTCGTTGCTCGTAACTTACCATTGAATGAAAGATTTATAGCCTCCAGGTAGTTCCCTTGTGCTGAGGTAGAATTGTAAGCTGGAGGAAAGCCCTCTGGAAAAGTATTCAGAAGGAAAAAAAAAAAATCGTAATTCCTGTATAGACTAGCTTTATATAATTAAAAACCCATAGAAAAATACATCTGTACTAAATACTATTAGTTCAAAAATCACAGGCAAAATTGATTTTATTAAACTCCACAGAAAGACTGAGGCAAATTGCCCAGCCAGGAGAGCACTAAGTACCATAACACCAGACTCCAACTGAAACTGGATAGCTTACTGACAAGCTGAAAAAAAAAGAAAAAAAGAGAGAGCAAAGGATAAAAGCAGGGAAAGGAGGATTCTTGTACCTGCTTGCTCGAGTCGCACCAACACAGGATACTGGATGAAAAGCTTTTTAATGGTCACAAGCAACGAGGTCCACTCTTCCCGCCTCTCATTCTGAACGACCACTCTAGAAAAAACACAACCTAATGAGGCCCATGAAAGGAAGCTGTGGGGGGACGTGAGAAGGGATGAACGAACTACAAAGAAATGCACAAAAGGCTGCAGCAGGTTGCATATACACTGTGGGACAAGAGGTGAAAAGAACTGGGAGGAAAACATACTTGTAAAAATCTTCATAAAATCTTCCCTCATGATCCTGCCGAATTGATGCACGATGTGTTTCAGGAAACTCATCTGAAATGGAAGGAAAAGCACATCTTATCCCATGCTCTGGTATAGAAATGACTCATCTTTTCCAGCAAGAAGCTGTTATTTCCATTAAAAATAAAACAAAAAAACCAAAAAAGCCCCCAGCGAACAAACAAAAAACCAAAATACTTGGAGAAATATCAGACCTTCTGTACAATACAAAAACTGCTTTCAAACCAATATGACAGCTTGAGTATGATGAGGAAAATTTGCAACCTTTGTAAGGTTTTCACTGCAGTACTTCCATAACAATGGCTGTGTACCTACTGCGCTTGATAGAGAATACTTTGAACACGGTAATTAAAAAAAGAGAAAAAGTCCCTGTCAACCTGTGACCAACTTTCAAGAGAGGAGATAGGTTTAAAAATGGAAACATGAAAATAGAGAATTTGCATACCTATAGATTTTGCTTCATAAAATGTTCTTGAAAATAGAACCACTGTCACTTCATGGCTGCAATTCTTCTCCTGTCCAGGAAGAACAAATGCAAAAAGAAAACCTTAGAAGTCACATTCAGTAGAAAACTGTGTATATACACATATAGTAACAGCCTCTCTCCCCTCACACCTAGAAAGGTAACTAACAAAAACTAGACTGTTGCATTAATGGATCTGCATTAGTGCTCCATCTGCCTCTCTGAAATAACAAAATGGTCTGTCCTGCAGTTCCTGTGCTGCTTGGATATACCACATCTACCAGGAGCACTCTCCTCTAGTCTCTAAAGAAGCTCCTCTCTGTAGCTGCCAAGATTTTTGTTTAGAAAACAGACAGCTGACACAGTTTGTTTATACCCACAGCAATTTGATATTCTGATGTGTTACTGCTCAGAGAGATGCCCCTAACAATTCCCGAAAAATAAAAAATTAAAACTGAACTCCATCAACTTTTACCTTCCATTTTGTGAAGAGGTCAGCAAGGAAACCATTCACAGCTTTCTCAAAGTATAGATCCCCTGCAAAATAAAAATCTCCCAAGCATCAGATAACAATAGTTAGTTCAACTACAGGGCATATCTAACCCTAAGATTCTAGGACGACAACATTTATTAAAATTAGAGCAGCTATGTGCATAATAAAGGGCAATATCACTAAGATAAGATGATAAAAATATTAAAAAGCATGACTGTTTTATGATAAAAAGATTAAAGAGCATCACTTTTTCGGAAGATGTTAACATGACTTACTGCCAGAAGGATCTGACCTTTAATTCATTTTTCCAACACAGTTGCAGCATGCTGGGAAAGCATCTGTACTGTCTTTTAGGCATAGAATGCACAAATGATCCCCTGCTCTGTTTTGAATACTTGCCCAGTTCCATATGCCTAAACACATGGTCAAAGGAAGTGGCAAGAGGTTTGCTAAAGAATTAAGCCAGAAACAAAACAGGATGAGACACAAGTGACTCATTCTTAATGCCTAAAGTTGTAATACTTCCAGCCGAAGTTACCAACTTCTGCCTGGGCTGAGGCAGGTTTTACTTCCTCAGTAAGCCAATGTCAAGAGAAATCTAAAACACCAAGGTCCTCTTTGCACAGGACTTCCATACATTTCTGGCTTCAGGATTCACAAACTTGCACCTGCCCTCATCACCCAACATGCTCATATCCATAGAAAACCTGTGATTTCATGGCTGAGATAATGGTACCCAGGCTCTGCAGGGACAGGAAAATGATGGAATGATGGCACAGCCAGGGACAGAAATGGGTGGCACTGCAAGGAAGGATCTAAGGCAGGACCACAGCACACCTTGGAGCACTGCCTAGGCCAAAGGCAGGGTATTTTAGTTTGCTAGTAGTGGCAGAAACAAATAGCAGAGGCAGTTTTCCAGCAGGAGCTGAAAGGACAGCTGCTACCATCCACACTCACAGGCAGGTCAGTTACCTACGTACCGTAAATATCAAAATCCCACATTTCACAGCTCATCTGGATAAAAATATAAACCATGGCAGAAGTGGAGCGGAAAACCACCTGCAAAGGAATGCAAGACCTTATTTAAAACAAAGTACATTCATCAAAAGGCCCAAATGAAGAGGTTAACTACACAGCAACTTATACAACTGTGGCTCTTGCATCACAGGGAATTTCCCCTCTAACAAGCTGGCATTTCCCTCTAACAAGTCATTCCTAGTGCTGCCAGCACAGCAGAGCTGAAGTTTAATAATGATTCACTGGCCTGAACTTGCTGCCATTCTTCACCTTACAACACAGCCAATTCTAATGATCCATACAAATCTGCAGGCAAGCTAGAATTACACAAATCCTGGCAAGGAAAGGAAGGGAAGAACTGCTTTCCTCGTTTCCTGAACTCTTACCCGGGTGTCCTCACTGATGTATCCACAAGTGACTTTCTCACTCTTTACCCACAGTTCACCTGCCTGGGCCCTGGAGGAAAAGAAGTGCAGAATATTTGAATACCAAAACCAGAGAATCAGTATTTGAGCAAGTAAAAGATGTACCAAAATCTGCACTCAAGGATGACTTATTTGGTTAAAACCTGATCTTTAACCCAAAAGATGTCAAACAGCCATTTCCCTCTGCATCTGCACAGTTCCTTGTCCCTGTGTCAACCCAACAGCAACTGAAGCAACCCCCTCTGAACTATTAATACAGCTTGGGAAGGGGGGGAAATATTCTAAGAGAAAAAAAGAAAATTATTTGGCCTTCATCAAAGGCCACAAGTGTAGCTGGCTGCCCTGCTATTAGTTTCTTTTACCCCAAATCAGATAGAAGGGGGTAGTGCAGACAGAAATCTGTACATGAGTGAGAGAACAATGAAACATGAAGGATTTTTCAGAGAAGAGTCTCCAGCTGGATACTCAGAACTCATGAAGCTAAAGCAGTAAATAACAGTAAGCCCTCAGGGGAGGCACTGACCTGATACCTGCAAATTCGACTTTTTGGGTGACATATGCACATGTGCTGACCTAGGAGGGAAGAGTTACATGTGTTAGAAGATGAGCAGGCTCAGAGTGAGAAGAACAATGTACAAAACACCACTTGCACTCAAGCACGTAATTTTTATGACAGAAGTCAAAAAATCCATTCAGTGTAGTTACTATTAACAGCTCAGCCTACAAAATCTTTGTAATAGACAACAGAAAATCACTTTTAACACAGATAAACTCTAATTGGGATCATTTGCCTCATTCACTGCACTTAGAGGAGCCGAAGACTGCACTTCAGAGATGCAGGCAGAAGATATTCTAATAGCTGCTTATTAAGTGGTACTCTCAGAGAGGGGACACTTCAGCATATTTCTACTTGAAAAACATTTGGATTCAATTCCTTCCAAATGTAGTAAATCATTAAAATTCAGAACATAAGCAAAAAAACTCTCAACAGCATTTTCAACGCCCAAGGCAGTAATCAACATTATAGCAGTGGAGTAGGAAACGATGGCATTTGTTTTGCTACAACACATTTACATCCATTTCTCCAACTCTGATGTGCCACTCACAGCACAAGATCCTCAGGAGCTGCTGGCACTCTTTGTCTTCGGTTTTCTGCATTTTGTAAAGCACTTATTTTCTTTCACAGCAAGCACAACAAAAGGTACATCACCTGCACCCTGCCCAAGGGCAGCAGGGGCCTTACCAAACTCTTCTTCAGCCGCCACATATCCCCACGCCCAATATACTGATCTTTAAACGTCAGCTCCACCAAGTCCAGGGTCACCTCCTGGGAAACGAATGAAAAACACTGCTTAGATTCTACTGGTTGTTTTTAAGTAGGGCCCACCAATCTGTTCATTTAATAACCAAATGCTACAAGAAGAGCCATTCAAAAGCAAGTCAATATCCCTAAAACTGCAAGATAAAAGGGAAGCCCATAAAAATAAACACCAAAGTTGTGCATGTACCTCAACTACTGTGAGCTGCAAAACATTGCACAATGTGACCAGAAAAAGCCCAAGGACTAAACCTGTACTACGAGTCTCAGTGCAAATTGGAAGCTCAAATAAAACAAATTACTGCCATTGTTCATGACATTAATGAAGCCTCATTTCCTGCAGATTTTTGTCTTGTGCAGGATATAAGTTCTGACTGCAGCTCTTTTAATAGTTGGGACATTTACAGGAAATGCCTCTCTGTAAGAGGCTCTGTGGTATCAAATAATGCAAATTCAGGCCGTGAGGCCACTTTCTGTTTTTCTTTACTATGCCTGGTTCTCATGAATTTCTGAAATTTAAAGATATGTGAAATGTCTACATTTCTACAAGCTCTGTTGAAGCTGAATCATAGAGCTCAAAAAGAGAGCAGAGATGGTGGGGAGAGAAGAGACACATAACAAACCAACAAACAATTCAAAAGTCTACGGCTCATTTTCTTAGGGAAGAAGACTAAATATCTTTGAATGAAAAATAAATGCCTTTTTTCCCCTCAGACTACTGTACATGGAAAGTCACAGGGCTCTGACTCGAGTCAAGTGATGGAATGGATGGAAACAAGTGGCAAAAGCACACACCTTTGGGTCAACAACATTGACATGGACATCCTGGTACGGCCGCAGGCGGAACACTTGTGCAACCGTCTGATCCACACTTATCGTTTCTGCCGCGAGAGAGGACAGCAGAGAAATCAATGGCCCCAGCAGGTGTCCAGTGGTTCACAGGTACAAAACCAACACAGTGAGACTGTCATGAAACACAAATTTCGGGCTACAAAGCCAAGTTTGTTTAAACCATACCTCACATTACTCAAATAAAAGCAGATTTAGAACTAACTGCTCATTTTCTGTTAAAATGATAATCCCTCCCGTGCTGAACAGACAAAGCATTGATTTTCTTATGAAATTAAAATACACATATTAGCCAATCACAGGTACAGCCCAGTTATGTCACCCTTCCTATGATTTTACTGTGCAGAAGTCTAGAGATTTACCTTTCTGCAAATCTTCCTTAAGTGACTTCACTTGTAGAAGCAGGGGACTAGCATGGAGAAGAGAAAAAAGGTAGACAAGTTGAGATACCAACCCCTTCTCTGGTAAATCACACACTCAAAATTATTTAGTAACATGGACCACAGGATAAGCTACAGAGAAATATTAATATTTTCTAGAAAGCTTCATACACCATCCTCTCCACCTCTCTGTCTTGTTCCTTACACTCTTCATAATTATAAGGTAGTCTTGAGGTAAAGATGGTATCCAAAATTGGAAATTAGGTCACAGAAGAACTTCTCAGGGCCTCACACAAGTGTACTGCTGCTTTTCAGATACAGGCTGCAGGATGAACAGGTTCATGCAACAAAGCCACAAAATTTTAATTTTGCCTAGGATATACTGTAGGATAGGAGAATAATCCTCAGGTAACAGCAGATCTAGGAAGAGGATACAGACATTGCAGATTCTATACTCAGGTGCTACTCAGCCTATGGAAGATCAGCAAACTAACACCAAACACAAAGAACTCCATAAATTTTAAGGAAGCACCCTTGCTAAAGTTAACCTATTTTACTTCTCTTTAGGCAGAAAAAAACCACGGCAGCAACCTGAAGCAAAGTTATATCAGCCCTAAGAGCCTCTCACTCTAGAAACCACTGCACATGAACAGGTCCTTTCAGTGCTCCAACCTGACTGATATCAGCAAAGAGAATTCACCTGTATTCATCATTGGGATGTGCAATTTCCACAACGTCTCCCAGCTTGATTTGAAGAAATACTTTAGGATTCACCACCAGTTCATCATCTACAAGACATAAATGAATGAGGGCAGTGAACAGATATATCCTAAACACAGACACCTGCATGTTTGCATACAACAGCTCAGTATGCAGAAATACACCAAACCAAGATGAACACATCAGCGAAATGCTTTCCATCCACCACACGATGGGGTCCCTACACAGCCACTTCAGATCAGACACTCTTGCACTTGAGGGTCTCTCAAATAACAGAACTTTCACAAAAGAAGTGTTCAGCAGAAGACTGTGCCTAATTTAGGCAACCAGAATCATCTTCTGTACTTTTCATACAACAAACACCAGCAGGAAAGTAGAAAGCTATAGAATCCCAACAAGATTTCTCAGCATGCTGTAAGCCTAGAAGTAGGGAGCAATCACATCAGTGGCACTGTTATCAGCGCTCAGAAACACACCTACGTGCAGTCATAAGTCACTGACATGTATGTCACTCATTAGGGTGACTGAAACACCAGATTAAGAGAAAAGCGTTGCAACAAAAGGGGAGGAAGTAAGAATGAAGCAGCTTTATTTTTAGATACAATCTTGCTCTCTTCCAATAAACATTCATTCATTTTGCTGTATCCTGTTATTAGAAAGAGCTTTCCAAACTCTGGCTGGCAATACTGCTTGTTACATCAAAGTTCCATCTTCACTCTTGTGTTAAAAAGATCAATAAAACAACTGCTCTCAATGAAGCGAGTGCTGGTCTCCCTTTATGAGCTAGGAGATACTGACCACTGCCTCCAAAGCCCTTCTTATGTATGACGAGCTTGTACACCTTGTTGGTTCTCATCTTGAGCTCCAGTTCTCCTCAGACGCTTCGAGCCAAGACGGTTAAAGGCATCTTGCATATCTAACATAGAAATGAAAGCAAACACAGATCTCTTGTCAATACAAAACGCTTCTGTATGTTCTGAGCGTGAACACAGCACGTTGGCCCGGCCGATTTCACCACAGCGCGGCAGAGCTGCGCCCAGCACAGGGGAGAGCGGGGCAGCTACAGGTACAGGCACGAGGAGAGAGGAACCTAACAGTGTGCTTTTCAAATAGATTAAAGGGCTGAGCTTGCAGATGTGCTTGGCATAAAGTCAATTACCGAGCTACAGAGTCGTGGTGGGAAAAAAAGCCCGAACATCCAAAATTTGTCAAAACAAACTCTGTAACTTGGAACTGACGCGGCTCTGGACAGAAGAGCCGCTGGGTGCTGCGAGGAGGCAGACCCGCACCGGGAACGCCACAACGGGCAAGGCCGGAGCGGAGAGCAAACAAGCCCGAGCAGTTACAGCCCGCTGCCGTGCCTACAGCCATTGAGCAGCTACGGAACCGCTGCGTCCATTCGGCTGCTCGCTTATAAAGGAAAGAGAAGCCCATCAAGACAGCGAGTTCCTGCCCAGAGCAAAGGCGAGGGGCGGTCTGGCACAGGGGGCCCCGCCAGGGTCCTTACCCGCACGGGGGGCAGTAGCGCAGAGCGAGCAGCGCGGCGGCTCCCGCCAGAACCCCGGGAGAAGAACAGCGGCGGGAACGGCGCAGTCCGGGCGCGGAGGGAGCTCGGACGCCTTAAGGCTCCGTGCCGCTCACAGCCGCCGCGGGCCGAGGCAGCCCCAGGGCAGCGCGGCGGGGCC
>VZTF01000167.1:703213-735239 GCA_013397755.1 Cnemophilus loriae
CCCTGCCCAGCCCGGGCGCGGGGGAGACACTGGCGGTTGTATAATTACCGAGAGCGGCGGTCTCCGGTGCGCTGCTGCAGGGCGGGTGCGGACCCTCGGAGCCGGCCGGTGCCGGGGCTGCTGCCACCGAGAAGGAGCGGGGCTCGGGGGNGAGCGGGGCTGTGCCCTGGCACAGGGCATCCTCCGGGGAGCGGGGCTGTGCCCTGGCACAGGGCATCCTCCGGGGAGCGGGGCTGTGCCCTGGCACAGGGCATCCTCCGGGGAGCGGGGCTGTGCCCTGGCACAGGGCATCCTCCGGGGAGCGGGGCTGTGCCCTGGCACAGGGCATCCTCCGGGGAGCGGGGCTGTGCCCTGGCACAGGGCATCCTCCGGGGAGCGGGGCTGTGCCCTGGCACAGGGCATCCTCCGGGGAGCGTGTCGCTTGCTCACAGGAGAGAAGCCGAGAGGCAGTCTGCTGCCTGAGGTCTTCGAAAGTGTTCGTTTGAGGCAGAGGATGTGAAGAAAAGTTGGAGCTTTTTTCCAAAGACTAGAAACCCGTGAAAATCCCAGGAAATCAAACGATGCTTTAGTTTTAGTGAAGGAGTAGGATGTCTAATACAAGCCCCAGTGATTTGCTTGATAACTTCTCAGGTTTTTCAGAAGATATGGTTAAATCTGCAGGGAGATGTTTGAATGTGAAAATGAAGCTTTTGAATATTTATTTGTCTCTACTCTCTTCTTTCATTCAGTAAGCATTTCCTTAGATACTCAAATGTTTCTCAGCTACTTTCTTAAAGACATATTTGGAAGTATCTTTCTTAGACATATATACTTGAATCTTGAGGAATTAAGCTTTTCCTTTTAATCCAGTCCAGGAGTTGGACTTCAGTGATCCTTGAGGGTCTCTTCCAGCTCAAGATTTTCTATGATTAATCCTATGTACGTTGATTTAACGTTGCTTTTATTTTTAGGATAAACTGCAAAGCTCAGGACAACTGATCTTCAACAGCCCTGATGCTCTCATCTGGGGTGGAGTCTGTCCTTGATTCTTCTGTGTGTGCTGTAGGAGGGGAGCTGTACACTGGACTGCCGGGGAGCATCTCCACGGAACTCATGGCAGTGCCGGGGCCCAGCCTGGGATTAGATGCACAGTCTGACGGGCCAGTACCCGTGCTGGCACACAGGGATGGGCCCTGGACTTCTGCCGTAGCAAACTTCTGCCAGGAGACAGAGCATTTGGGTGACGTGCTCCAGGTGATTTCTTGTGGGCCAGCAGAATCCTTCCCTAAGGAATTACTACAGGCTGGAGACCTTGAAGAGGATGAAAAACACAGAAAAAGACACTTTAGGAAACTAGACTGTTCTAGTGATAGATACCAGAAGGAAGATGAAGAGGCACAAGGTGCTGAGGACCATGATGCTGAATGTTGTCCTTTAACTCTGGGGGAAGGTTGGTCAGAACAAGTAAGTGAACACAGAAACGAATCCCTGCGTGATAATGTGAATTTCGGGTTAGAGCCACTAGGCAGTGGGTTTGGCCATGAGTTTCCTGGTTCTTTTTTGTGTCTTCTAGTATAGAATCATAGAATGATTTGGGTTGGAAGAGGACCTTTGAGATCATCTTGTTCCAACCCCCTGCCATGGGCAGGGACACCTCCCACTAGACCAGGTTGCTCAGAGCCCCATCCAGCCTGGCCTTGGACATGTCCAGGGGGTGTGTGTGTGTCAGTATCTGGATTATTGTGGGTCCAGTGAAAAATTAGACTATAGTTCAGTAGACCAGCAGTATTTTAAAATATCGATGTTTTCACTTTCTTAAGTACTGTTGGAGTGCTGTAAGGCAGATATGTAACAGAACAAGGTGCACAGATGAGTGTTCTACCTTAATTATTGGGTGTTACATAATGCTAAAATAATTTGTATATTTAATTCCGAATTTTGATACCCGTTTATCTGAAAGTTCATGAAATTAAAATTATTACATTCAGTTTTCCAAGATGAATTTTCACATATTTCTGAATGCAGGTAGTTTGGTTGTGGGATCATGGCTTGGTGTTTTTGCTGGCAGACCTCGGTCATCTGTTGCTGGGTTTGTGGTTTTAAGCCCAGGCAAGGAGCAGTAGAAGGCAAGTCCTAATAGAGGCAGAAAATGCACACATCTTCCCAGAAGTCTGGTGGTAATGGTTTGGAGGTGTGAGCTAGACTTACAGACTGGATTATTCTTCTCATTCCAATTTTCAGCAATTTGCATTTTAAGCTGTGTACTTACACTTTAGCTGCCCCCTCACAAGACTTCATTGCTGCTAAACAGAGGTGTTTGGGGGATACGTCCTTAGTGCTTGTGTGAAGCACTCGCGGTGCAAGGCTGCCTCTGGCCAAGGCTGATATGCCTGGAGGTTTCTTAGTGAATTTCTTATTCTGAACTAACCCAGCTGAGCAGATGCAGTCCCTGAGACATGACACACTTCAGAAAATCTAACCATTTCCACTGCTATTTCTGTCTTGTTTCAGGAGAACCCTCACTTAAACCAGCAAGAGACAAAGTCTTTGAGAACCTGTTGCACTGAAATTGCAGGATCTCTGAGGAGCACAGGTACTTATTTTAGCTGTACATCCCTATCCAGCCCCTGCTTCTCTCCCAGTTATTTACTGTTGATTTAAAATGGGTGAGTGATTGTGGGATGGCTCCTTTATTTTGTTTTATGGTAGAAACAATTACCCTGTGTAGCTGTAACAATATCAAAACTTAATGCTTTACTTTGTCCTGGCAGTGAATGTACTTGCCTGAAGACCTTTTCTGTAGAAGATGTGTTTTAGTTATTTGTTTCAAATACTTACTTACTCCAAAGCAGAAGAGGTTGTTAATAGCAGATGTTTTGCATTTCGTTTTGTTTCAAAGAAGGAGTGTATGAGAGCAGTAATAGCATATATATATAGAAAAGTATTACACATTCATTTTTGAGTGTTCTAAAAAATAAAATTAAAAGCGGAGAATCCAGAGAAAGAGGACAACTAAGCTAATTATTAATTTCATTATGATCTTCCATAATCTTCTAGCTCCAAGTACTTTGGTCACTTTGCCTGCATCTAGTAATTATTTTCTTTTTCCCTCCTTGCTATCTTTACCTAAACTTGTATTTAGCTGACAAATGCCATCTAGTCTTGGTGCTTACTAGAAAATAGGGAAAAGATCTGCAGAGGTCTGAGAAAAAATGTTCCCTGTAAAGTTTTCAGTAGGAAGATACTCTACAGTAACTGTAGTTTTTTTAATCAGCACCTTCTTTGTGATTTTACAGAAAAAGTTTATGAATAATCCAAATTGCTTGGGCAGATGAGATATGTCTTGTTTTCCTCTGGATGAGTTACTGACAGACATGTCTTCAAGGAAGAAGAAATGGAAATGGCCATGCAATGCACAGCCATATTTCTAGGCTGGAGCAGATCAAGTCCCAACCTATGTTGAATTTTAATGTTACAAATAAGCATTATAATGTTGGCCATGGTTTCCTGTGTTAAGTTACAGGACCTGCATTCACCTAGCTTGATATTAGAGGAATCTGAAATATACAGGACTTGGAATGCCTGCTGCTCATGGGAATGTCTGTATTGAAAAGGGTCGTGTTTGTTGCCTTTGCTTTGTGGTGGAGTAGTTTGTTTTTTCCTCTAAAGACTTGTAGTAGAACTGTTAGCATCAGTTCTCACTTTTAAGAACATTTTGGTAACCAACACTGCACGCAGTGTTGTGTACAACACCAAAAGGTACTTAATAAGCTGAATGCCTTCTAAATTTAGCACATGGTTCTGATTTACTTTATTTTTTTCTTACGCAGAAGAAAACCAAGCAGATGTTCAGGTGACAGCTGAAACTCTGCCAAAGCTCACTGAAGTACAAGGTATGAAGGCTGATGGGACTAGGATATTTAGTAAAGCAGGATGCAGGAATGACAGAGTGAGTAAAGGTCTTCCACCTGAGAGCAATCAATGCCCAGACGTAGGCACAGTCATGGCCAGAGCTGGGGTTTCAGAAACCAGCATCTTAGATTTTTTAGAGCCTTTAAAAGTTGTGGACACTGGAGCAGCTACAGATCATCCACAAGAAACAAGCAACTGTAGTGGGTCAAAAGCCCGTACTGCCATGTCACTGAGAACAGGGGGGAATGGTGTATCTGTTTTGGAGATTAGAGAAGAAGAGTTACCCAGACGAAATCCTCTTAATGAATTCAGTACGTCATTTGCTAATTGCCAGACTTGTCAGCAGGTTGAAGAAGATGATGCTTATGACTTTGTTAAGGGTCCTGTACCCGAACAAAATGAACCTCATGAGTTGTTCTCAGTAGAAGGCTGTAGAACACTCTCCTCACAAAGTTCTGAAGTTTTATGTCCGGTTCTGAAAAGCACCTGTTACCTGGACTTTGGAAATGTGCCACTAGAAGGCAGTTCTGCAGTTCATGGAATTATCAATGAAACCCCTCAGAAGTACCTTCCCCAAAACATCGAACATCACACTCTTTATGATCATGGAACTGGGTTTGTAGAAAACCAAACCTCCACATCTGTACCAGTAGAGCAGATCTCAGTGGTAAGGAACAAAGGATTATCTAGTGCAAAAACTGATCCTCGGGAATTAAGTGCTACTGTAGGAAAAGCATACAGCTCTGAATCTGAAGAGGCTGCTGAAGTCAGGAGAAAAATTGCTGTGGGAGATAACATTGAAATTTGTAGCTGGCCTGAAGCTCAACAGGTTGCTAATTCTAAGCATTGTTATTCTCCAGTTTTTAGTTCTGTTGCTTCATCTCCTGAGGAGTTCTCAAAAGAAAAATTTAAAATATTCCCATCAGAAGGTGATAAGTTGAAAACGGACCAGTGGCAATTCTCTGTCAGTGACCCATGCAAGGATGATATAAAAGAAAATCGTTTGTGGGTGGAAACGAGTAACATGGCTTCCCATGAAACTGGGCAGAGAGACGTATGCTTTTATAGTACTGCCAGAAAAACTCCTCTCAGTAACCACAGCTGTCTTGATCTTAGTACCAAGCTAGAAAAAGGCTCACCCAAGGCACAACTGCTTGAAAAGGAATCTGAGAGAAATACAACATCAGAAGAGTTGGCTGGTGGTTTAGTTGGACCTGCAGAAGCTGATAGTAGTGACAGCTTATCCACTGGGAACAAAACAAATTTGTTTTATACACTAAATGTAACTCTACCTCCTGTTTTACAAAAATCAAGAGAACCTCATTCTAATGAGTGTCTTCCTTGTACTGCTAATGAAGTTTCATGCAGGGACAAGGCTTGGGATAATCTGTCTGGAAAAGAATTAATTGGTTCTTCTGGAACAACAGCAGAACAAGTTGCTGAAGTTTTGCTTCACAAAGACAAGTTCCAGTGTTCTGTAAGTTCCAGGACTTTTGATAACCCTAATACGGCAAGCAGAGTATCCCAAATGAACATAAAATCTTCTGCAGGAAATACAGAGAGAGTGGTCACTGGTTTAGCAAACGAACATTGTCACACATGGAACTGCAATAATCAGAGTATAAAAAACCAGTGTACAGCTGCCAGTACTTCCTGTATTTTATCAGGGAGTACACGTGTGGATGAAGTTTTCCTGAACAGTCATTCTTTTGGTGTTGAAGTTGATAAGATTGAAGAAAATGATAATTTGGAAGGAGAGTCTTCATCAGGATATAACAGTAAAGAGGCAATCATCTCTCCAGAAGCACATGCCCCTTTGGCACGTGGATCTCTTCTTTGTGAAAATCACTGGGGCAAGAGAGGTATAGCTCTGCATGGGATAAATGACATTCCCCCAGGAAAAAACATGTTGTGCTCAGCATATACTGCAGAGAAGTCTACTGCTACCTTGGCAAGAGATGAGATTTCAAATAAGAATATGGAGGTTGTGGAACAATTTGATCTTTGTAAAGTAACGGGCAGTGAAATAGTTTGTGTCAGAGATGAGGCAAAAGAACAGACTGGCATGCGTGCTTCCCAGACAGATGAATTTGATAAAACAAGAGCTGTGAATTCCCCAAACACTCCTGAAAGCAATCAGAGAAATAAGACTAGTGAACAGCTGTTAGTCAGCTATTTGAACAAAAACACCTGTGCTCATAATTTTGGATTTTACAAGTCTGTGTTAGGCCCGTGGAAGAGAGAACTCGACACATGTGAGCAGGAAGAAATGCCATTGCTCACAGCTGATCGCTCTGAGTGTAGCACTTCCACCTGTGACCCACGCCCAGCACCCGACAGCGTGAACATTCCAACACAACGTGCTGGCCAAACAGAACAGACCCTTTGGCCAATGGGAAATCAGTTGCATCCATGTCAGACTGAGTTTGATGGCCCAGTGCTGGGCAGTGAGCAACATTTAGAAAGTTTAACCAACCAACCAAACACTGGCTTACAAACCATGGGTGGCTTTGTGGAAAGAGACAAAACAGGTCTTGATCACAGTGAAGAGATTCTGTTAGACCGTAAATACGCAAGAGGAGCCAGGTTTGAAGGAGCTCTACAAAAGAATGTAATGGGTTTGGACTCTTTAATTGGTGTGAAAAATGAAGATTCTTCAGGCTGCATGGGCTCCATCAGTAATCTAACTGAAGAGAAGACAATCAAACTACAAGAACATGAGAACAGATGTGAAAGGAACAATAAAAGAACTCTTGAAGAAAACTTTCCTGATGGCAAGCCACACTGCTCACAGCAGGCTCGTTTTATCAAATGCGCGAAAGAGAAAGCAGAGCTGGTGTTTGCAGGAAACAATATGCAGCAATCTTTGCCAAAGATGAAGTGGTTGGTGGAGAACCAGGAAAATACAAATAGTCCCCAATTTTTGCCCATTTCATCAATTCATGGGAGTCTTTCATACAAGCCAGAAAATAGGAATGTGCTTTCAGATACGGAAAACAGAGAAGGTCTGAGTATAAATCCTATCTTAAATAACTGCTGCCCACAGTTAACTTTTGAGCCTGGTAAGGAGACTGGTGCTCAAAGGGACGTTGGTCCATCTCATTCTGGAAAGTTTGACATCCAGGAGTCGGATGTTGAGACTCAGGCAGATTCAGAAACTATGTCAGCTCTGAACTCTCACATCTCTCTGCCTGAGAAAGAAAAGCTGTGTATGTCACCTGAGAGTACACAAAGAGATATTTCATCTTTGGACAAAAAATTTAGCAAAGATACTTCAATGAGAAAAATTCTTTCTGTAACAATTTCTGTTAAGAAAAAATCCAGCAATATTGAGGTTCCATCTTCAGGGAATGAATCGGCAGCTGGCTCTCTGAATGGTGCCAAAAGCTCAAGAGTTTGTGCCCACAGCAAAGAAAGTCTGAAAGGTGAGGAGGGGCTTTGCATGCCAGCTGTGAAAGACATGGACATGAACTCACCAGAAAGTTCTCCTAGTGAAGAGAAGTTTAGGAATACAGATAAGCAAGAAAATATAAATGTGCTTTCAGATACAGAAAACAGAGAAAGTCTGAATATAAATCCTATCTTAAATAACTGCTGCCCACAGCTAACTTTTGAGCCTGGTAAAGAAACTGATGATCAAAGGGGTATTTGTGCATCCCATTCTGAAAAGTTTGACATCCAAGAAACTTCTAATAAGACTCAGGTGGATTCAGAAGCAGTGTCAGCTCTGAACTCTCACATCTCGCTGCCTGAGAAAGAAAAGCTGTGTATGTCACCTGAGAGTACACAAAGAGATACTCCATCCTGGGACAAAAAATTTATCAAAGATACTTCAATGAGAAAAATTCTTTCTGTAACAATTTCCGTTAAGAAAAAATCCAGCAATATTGAGGTTCCATCTTCAGGGAATGAATCGGCAGCTGGCTCTCTGAATGGTGCCAAAAGCTCAAGAGTTTGTGCCCACAGCAAAGAAAGTCTGAAAGGTGAGGAGGGGCTTTGCATGCCAGCTGTGAAAGACATGGACATGAACTCACCAGAAAGTTCTCCTAGTGAAGAGAAGTTTAGGAATACAGATAAGCAAGAAAATATAAATGTGCTTTCAGATACAGAAAACAGAGAAAGTCTGAATATAAATCCTATCTTAAATAACTGCTGCCCACAGCTAACTTTTGAGCCTGGTAAAGAAACTGATGATCAAAGGGGTATTTGTGCATCCCATTCTGAAAAGTTTGACATCCAAGAAACTTCTAATAAGACTCAGGTGGATTCAGAAGCAGTGTCAGCTCTGAACTCTCACATCTCGCTGCCTGAGAAAGNCCTCCTAGTGAAGAGAAGTTTAAGAATACCTGTGTAGAAGAGAAGACAGGAAAAGAAGTAGCCCCTAGAAGAAGGTTGCCCAAAGATTGTCTGTTGGCCTTGTTGGAAGATTCTAAAGAGTCTGGTAGCAAAACAGTCCCCCTCAGGACTGAGAATTATGGGAAGATTTTGGAAGAAATCCCAAGATCCAAACTAAATAATCCTTCAAAAGAAAGAAAAAATGATACAAAGCTCCCCAACTTAGCAGGTACCAGTGTACTTTCAGAAACTCTGCATGATTGTCAGGCTGGAGCTGTATCTGACACAGAGGCTGCCCCAGAACTGCAGGATGATGCAACGCCCACGTTTTCTCCACCTCTGAGCACACTATCAGACAGCTGCAAAGAACCATCCCCAAACTGTGTAGTTTGCAGTGAAGCGTGTGTGCCTTACAAGTTAAATGCGTGGAGCAAAGATAATGTAAAGGAGGTAACAGAAGACCAGGACAAAGTACCAACTCATGCAGTTTGCAAGGAAAATGAGGCTTTAGGTTCAGAGAGACTTGATCAAATAGAGGAACGTCAAGTACTTAAAGAAAAGAAGTATGGAAAGATGGAAGTACATCCGTTGGACAAGGCACAACAAGAACAGAAGTTAGAACATCAGGAGAAAGCAGAAATCATACTGCAACCAAGTATGTTGCACAGTTCTGAACTCTTATGCAGCTCTTCAGCTGAGTTGATGACATCTGGAAATACGAAGTTTGGAGGCCCTTCAGAGGAGATTTTTGTTGTAAGAGGCAGTGAAAGTAAACTATGTAGCACTTTACAAGACGTTAAAAGGCCAAAGATTACCACAGATTTTATTAGTTCACAGTTTTTGAAGACTCAGGATTCAGAAATGGAAAACCTGAACCTTAATTTAGGTGCCTTTGAAATGACAAATAAACGAAGAGGAACTACAAATAAACTAAGAGGACCTCTTCCATTAAAAATACAACCTGGAAGGACGTGCAAAAAAGTTCCCACATTGTATCAGCTAAAAACCGTAAGAAAAATAAAAAAAATGAAAAGTTCACCTTTCTCTGAGATTCCCCTGGAAATATTCCCTAAACAGGAAAACACACTTCTGGAATCTTTGTACTTTCCCTGTAAACCACCAACAGTGGAAAAGGAAACAGCCATGAGGTTTGCACATATGCCAAGGCAGAGAGCCAAGAGGTGCAGTTTGTTGAACAGCTTGAAATTTAGAAAATGTACCAAAGAACCAGCATTGCTGAGCAAGTTGTCTGCAATGGCCAGCAAGCTCCTGGCCCCTGCCAAAAGCAGCCGTAACTTAGAGCCTCTGCCATATTCTTCTGAAATTCTTCCAGTGGGTGACAGGTACAGCCAATGTAGATCTAAAAATCTCTTGGAAGCCTTTTCATGCATTAACAGGAACGTACACTCACGCTGGGCTGACAGCTGGTGCTCCAAGATGTTCAGCTTTCAGCCTTTGGCACTTTATCCTGTAGAAACTACCAAAATACTTTCTTCAGACTTAAGCCCCAAGCCTCCAACCTCCTTCTTGGACACCTCAGTTTTCCCAATTTCTTTTCACATAAAACTAGACTCCAGTCCTGTGACAGACCTCAGAGGGATTGCATCCCAGCACTCAGTACATCACAGACCAGTTTTTAGAGAAACGCCAGCACCAGCTACAAAGTGGACTTTGTCTTTTCTCCTGTCTCAGAGCTGTTCAGATGCAACAGCTTTCAAGGAAGATTGCAGTGTAAATAATGAGCTTCATTCCTCTCACTCCACAACAACCCCAAGGACTGTTGCTGTTCCTCCTGACCCTGGAAGAAACGCTGTAGCTGGAAGAAGAGGAGGTTGTTCCACGCTTGGCCTTCACACAGTGTTAGCACTTTCTTCCCCTGGATGTTACAGGATTTGGACAAGAAGAAGAAGCTTAACCAGTCACATTCCTACCATCCAGAGACTATTTATCTCGCAGTTGGCACAGGGTTTGAAAGGGGACAGGTACCCAAGGTGTGTATCCGATGACCTCGTCTCCTCATTGCCGTACTCACTGGGCAGGGTGTTATCCATATGGAGTCAGCACGGCCCCTCTGCCCGTCCTTCCGAAATCACTCCTCTCCATTCCAATCACTGCAAGTGGCAGCCAAGTGTGGGCGTCGACAACAGGTAAAACCCATCAACTTATTTCTCAGATTAAATATGTACAGGGTATATGCTTGCTCCTTTCTGGGAGGGAGAGGGTAATTGCAGCTTGCATTGGAGGGTCAGTTTCCCCTGTTCCAGATCTACACATTCTGCTCCAGGAATGGCTCAACGTGGAAGATCCTTTCTTACAGAACAGTCTGTTAGCTGAATTTAAATATATTTGCCTTCACTTCTTTAATACTATCCTGTTTTGGCAGAATGGCTAACTCTATTTTCTTCTCCCTTGCAAAATATACACACCATGCATCAGAGTATATAATGCAAAAGGTGAGCTACTTCATTAGGTCTATTCAGAGTGACTGCAGAGGAACTGGATTTCTGAGGTAGGAAAGTTTTTTTCAGAGGTCTGAGCCACAAATACCCCTTGGAACCACTGTAAAATGCTCAATATCAGGTTAGGAAGAACTGTAAAGGGCGGGGGGGTGTCATTCAGTTACATTTTTAATTGTATTCCATGACCATTCTATGCTAATTGAAACCTCTTTATGCATGCTTTTCATATGTGATGTTGGCACAAGCAAGTGTAGCTCCAGTTAACATTGGTAATGAATTTTTCTCTGTGTGTCAATCTTGTTATGAGTGGGAAGAGGACTGAAATCTACTTTGCATATTTAATTTTACTTTGCTGTGAGCATTTAAGATCATTTTACTAATAAAAAGAATGAAAGAAGAAGTTCCTAGCTCTGTTACAGGATTTTTGCATGCCCTTGAGCAAAGATTTTGCCCTTTATCCCTCAGTAACACAGGGCAGTTCAGTCCCTGATTTCGTCGCCTTGCAATTCCTGGACAGAGAGCTCATGAGCAGTGTAGCAAAGTCTGTTTGATTAATTATTTTGATTAGTGTGGCAGTCTGTAGAGAACTGTTGAATTTAGCCTCTGTCACCGATTGACAGAAGCGTAACCAAAAATCTTGCCAGATAACCAATGCCGCACTTCGCTTTATATGAATGGGTAACATACCTAAAAGTTTATCACTCGTTAGTATAAATTCTAATGTCTGCCAAAGGTGTGAGTGAGCTTATGAAAGCACTCCTCCGTTCTGGAGTTGTCTGCACTAAAAGAATTAAATTGAATAATGGCATAGAGACAACTTGCAGCACATTCTGTGGGACTTGCTTCCATTTTCATTCTATACTCTGGAAGTGATCATACCAGTAAAGTACAGTTTGAGCACTAAACTTAAAAAATAACACATTGTTAAAAACAAAACAAACAGCTTTTTAAAACTTAGTTGTGTGTATGAGGTGAATTTAGCGTTTTGTGTTGCTGAGGCATGCTGTCCTTGGACTGGGAGATCAGAGCTTTTGGGTTTTCCCAGATCATTGAGTCTGCAGGCTCCCGAGGAGCTCGGGACAGCATATCCAGTTAGCTAATGTGTAAGAGGATTTCATTCCTGACGTAAAGGGTAACTGGAAAACTGCATGCTTTGCTATGAGGGATCTTTTTCCCAAAGGGAGAGTATTCAAAGCAAACCTTTTCACTTCAAGTGAAAAATAACCCAGAGTTAAAATACTCTAAAACTCAGTTTAGTTTTTTTGTCTAAAGTACCTTACAGCTATGTGTATGAGGCAGGTGTAAATCTGCCCCACTCAGATGTTTGCTGTGTAAATATAAGAGATATGTTTGGTGCAGTATAAAAGCATTTTCAGCTCCCATTATGACAGAAATCTTCGCCTGTTTTAAGATAATTAAAAATCAGAAAAATCAAAAAGTTCCCTGCAGGCCATTTTCATCTGGAAAAGAATTGTTCTCTTTAAAATATTTCATTCACAATTAGTGTTCTTAATAACCAGGAGAACAAGAAACTAAAGTAGTTGCCCTACCTAAAAATAATCTTCTGTCCCTTCCACTGTCAATAGTAAAAGCATTCTTTCAGTGAAGTCTTTTTTCTAATTAATGCTTATTTGAATTAAAAATTTCTAAAGTGATTTTCTTCTGTCCTTGTAATTTTGTATTATTATGGCATAAAACAATAAGCTGTGTCTCTAGCACAGAGGGCTCTGCTGCACTATTGATACAGGTTCCAGTAACACTGGAATAGTGAGTGGAACATTGAAACAAAATGTTACACTTCTGACATAAGTGATAAACACAGTAAGTGGGTCTTTCTGACCTCCTTATGTATAGTTGGACTTCCCTGTGCTTCCAGCATGGCTGGTTTTAATTTCCTTTGTAGAATTCCAGTCTGGCTGTAAAATCATTGCTTTAGAACAGTGAAGTGCATTTCACTGTTGGTTTGAGAGAACAGCAAATAGAAGATTTGCTGTTGAATGTAATAAAAGCTGTCCCAAGTGATTTCCTGCAGTTAACAGAATGGGCACAAAAGTAAAGCTTAATATCAAAGGACTTAGAGCTGCTGTGCTGAGTTTTACACCGTAGAATTCTGGTAATTACCAAACTTTATGGAAAAGGCCTTTGGTTACTCCAGTCAAGTAAGAGTGTTGCAGGCTGTGGGAGTTAGAGACAACAGGGAGTTAATTTTATGGAAGTACTTCCTTTCACCAGTTACTGTTGACATTATGCACTTTTTTCTTTAGTAACCAAATCCTTCAAGGTTTTTGGTTACTTTAATTGTAAAAAACTTGGGGTTTTGAATAAGGAATATAGACTTTCATAGAAAGAATTACAATTTTCAGACTTTAATAATTGTGTAGAAATAATTATGACTTTCAATATTACTGTCTCACTCTCCTTCTGTGCCTTTATTTCCTTTTCTCATTACTACCATTTTTAAATGAAAGTGGGACAGTTTCCCTAACAATGAATTTTAGTAACCTAAACAGCAGATGTGGCTTTCGTGTTTTTCATTCTCATTCCTGATATGAACATCTTGTCTTATAGTCCAGTTTATACTAATAATTTTTCCCTCATCTTTTTATAGTGTAGACCTAATTTCTGTCTGTCTTGTTTTGTTTTGTTTTTGCATTCCTCTTTTGACCCAGCTGTGCCATGTTACCACACTTACCTGTCCAGAGTATGGGAGCACTGCAGACTGCAGGCCATGCGATACGGTGAGTCTCTGGGATGCTGATATTTATTCTGAGTAGTGGGATCTTAACCTTTCTCAGAAAGCCATTGCTTATGTCATTTTGGCTTTCAGCTTTTGGCAGTTCACTCCCAGAACAGCTTTCTGGTTAAGAAGTGGGTGGGGTAAGCTGACTGGGTGATGTAATAGAGAAGAGTGGAGGGGCAATCATGCAAATACCACATAGATCATTGGACGGAACAGTTCTGTTACTTTCAATCATGTCGTGCCACTTCTTATGAAAGGAGTATGTGAAACTATAGAAGTTTGATTCCTTACTTGGATAGAAATCTGTTTCCTTACTTGGATATAAGTCCTTTCTGCCTGAGCAACTGGACAATAGGTGCTGAATCTTCCTTCTATTCCTTTTAAGTGCAGGGATGGCACATATTAAAGCTATAGTTTAAGTTTATCTGCAAACAAAAAGTATGATTAATAGTTGTGTCAAAGAAATTTGCTGGTAGAAAAGGAGGATTAACCCTTTTCTATCAGTAGTTGATAAATAGAGCTGCATACTGTTTAGCTGTATGAAAAGAGTGGGTTTAAAATGACATATTCAAATACTCTGACAGTTAGCTGGTGTCAGTATCAATGTGGGCTGCAGCAGGTTTTGGCTGTATGTGTGTACCAGAGTTCACTTACTTGGGCAATTTCTGTGAACTGTGTTGGCTTTTTGTGCCCATATTGCAATTCAGCAACGTCTCCTGAGAGCATGGAATGCTGTTGCATTATCAGTTGGATATTAATCGACACATGTTCCCTTCTTCCTCTGTTACAGTCTGGAAACTTCATTCCCTCTTCCGTTACCAAAGCCTCATGCACTTGCAGAGTCATTGCCATCTCCCCCCAGGCTTTCAGCATCTGAGCTCCAGATCCATGCCCTTGACGAAGCAGATGCTTCTGTTCCAGCCTGTCTGAGATCCCAAGATGACACAGAACTGAAAAAAGTGAGTTCATTTTATATTTTAGATCTCTCAGACTCTTGGTTCTCCAGAAGCTGAAGGTGCTGCTGGATATTATCCAGTAACTGTTAAAGATGAGAGAAAACAGGCTGCGGGTCCTAATCTGTGCTGCTGCTTGCTTTGATTTAAGCAGAAGGAAGGTGGCAAACCAGAGAGGAATGTTTATTCTATAGATAATGTATATTCAGAAAAAAAGGGGATTCTGTTGCATAGCATGGTTTTAATTTCCTTAATTTTAACTTTTCTTTGCCTTCTTTCTTTCTTTCTTTCTTTCTTTCTTTCTGTCTTTCCTTAGACTGAGCCAGAAAAGAGGCCAAAGAAAGTCTCACAGATCCGAATTAGGAAAACTGTTCCTAAGCCAGACCCTAACCTTACTCCAATGGGACTACCCAAACCAAAAAGGTGAGCAGCACCTCTGAAATGGACTCACAGCATATGAGTGGAATCATTTCAATAAATGCTTCTCTTACCACCACTATTTTATACAGCCCCAGTTGAGTGACATCTGATGTTTACTTCCTTTACAAGAAATGACTGACACAGCTCTATCAACTGGATCAAAACTAGTGACCGGAGTTTAGGCAAAATGTGAAAAAGCAAGCTGCAATGGAATAATTTTCCTAAAGAAGAAGGAAGTTTTTATTGATTAATATAAAGTGAAAATCAGTCAACCTGCAGTGCACAGTGAGATGAAGTGATCTATTAGGAAGTTCTGTTGATGCAAATTCTGTTGGAGTTTTTCACAGTTCTTTCTTTGTTTGGGGTATATGATCTCAGGGAAGCATTAGGTCAGTGAAAGTGTGGGGAATCACAGTGCCAGATGTTGATAAAGTTTTCCAGTCAGTCATGTAGTGTGACTGCTAGTCATACTGGGCATATTAGTCACACTTCATCCAGTATGACTTCTGTCCTAAACACAGGTACCACCTTTGGCAAATTTCTTCAGAGATCAGCTTGGTCATTGTCAATAATTAAAATCCATCTCAAGAGATGAAGTATTAATGTGTTAAACTGTAAGACTTTTTCTTAGCTTCCACAAGAAAGTGAAGGAGATTTCCCCTTCTTTCGAGTGTCATTATCTCAAAGCATTACACAATGCTATAAGGAATATTGACCTCTGCACAAAGGGCAAGTCTTGACACTGACCTTATAAAAACACTGTATGAAATTATGTACTTAATGAGCTCATTTTTCATTCCTCCTCGTCCCAATTAGTTAAAGCATAATTAGTTAGCATTTAGGCATAGACTGCAAACAGTACTTGTTTCTTGAAAATCTGCTTGCTGTGAAGAGAGGTTGTTTGGAAATTCTTCCTTCTTGATTGATTTGTCGTTACTTTTTCAGGCTTAAGAAGAAAGAATTCAGTTTAGAAGAAATTTACACAAACAAGAACTATAAGTCCCCTCCTCCTGCCAGGTTGGTTCTGCTTCCTAATAAGAAAACTTAAGATAAATGTAAATTAATTAGGGGGGGAGAGAGAGGAGATGAAAGGTGTACGAAAGCTAAGAAGAAGATATATTCTTAAAATTGGTCTAGTTTAAACTGCTAGCGAAAGTTAATTTGAAAATAGTATCTTTTACTGTTTGGATGGGAAAAAGTGAAATAGAATATGAACTAAGAATTTGCAGCTGGTTAAGTATGGATTTGTATATTTTTTCATGTATCAATTCATTCCAGTCTCCATCAGAGCACAATACTTATTTTTCAAAATTCAAAGGGAATTACATGTTCTTTAAAATACTAACAATAACTGCCTGTCATCAAATGTTCAAACCTATTTATTCTATAAAATCAAGATTCTGTAATTGTGCTTTTGAACTGAAATACAAAGAGATTCTGCCCAAATGTCTGTGCAGCAATAACAACTCAGCTGGCAGTAATGTGCATTGCAGGAGGTGTAAGCTATAGATAACATTACAAGAGGTGTGGAGGGGCTGTAAAAATGTGAAAGTTAGAAGTGTGTTTACTTGGGTTATAAAATCCCCCAGTCTCCCTGTCAGTGAAGGTGGCTGCTGCTAAAGTATTCATGGGTTCTGTTCTTGCTATTACCAGGAGCTTGGAAACAATCTTTGAGGAGCCCAAGGAGAAAAATGGACACTTGATCTCTGTCAGCCAGCAAAAGAGAAAGCGGATTTTAGAGTTTCAGGACTTTACTCTTCCCCGGAAAAGGAAGACACGAGGCAAAATCAAAGCAGTGGGTAGTTTCACCCGAGCAAAAAGAGCTGCACTGCAGAGTGCAGAGTTGGATGTTCTTCTGAGTCAGAAGCTAATGGACCTTGAAGCCTTTTTTGCAGAGGAGGTTGAGCAGGAGCAGGCCTCCAGCATCTGAGGGAGCCGCTTAGCTGGAAGTGGTCCAGTCAGCTTCTCTAGTGTTTTCCTCTTGGGAGAAATCTACTGACTTCTTCATACATTACTCTGCCACTCTGTTCTAACATCTGATAATCAGTTTTTGGCTGTGACCCTCTTCAAGGTGCTATTTTTTTTTTTTTTTAATGCTGTTGGAGGGATTCTTTTAAGTCCCTGTTTGAGTGTAACACAGCCACATGAAATTTACCCTTCCTTTCTCAACCTCTGGAAATTACTGCTTATATTTAATTAATTATGTTTAAGTATCTTTCGGGGGTAGAGTAGGAGTGTCAAGGAGGAAGTAGTGCACCTTCAGTGATGCTAGAACTCTGTACTCCAGATCATTTGCACATTTGAGTCTGCTGTTGTTACTGTAATGGCTATTTTTAACAAGCTGACAAAAGAGATATGGTGTTTGATAAAGAAAAATTCTAGCAAACACATTCTTGATATACCACTAACCTCTGATAATTAAAAGTAGCTGTCTAGGTTTGCGTTCAATTGTTTATTCCTTCTGTTAACTTAGAAGGTTCCTTCTAAGTTTCTTTGCCCTTCCTGGCTCCAGGCAGCAGAAGCCCCACATAATTAGATTTTAAATAACTTGCACTTTCTATATGTTTCTTTTAACATGATTCAACTCAAAAAATGTAATGTTTTAAGGAAAAATGGTGCCCAGTACTATTTTTTCCCAAATAGCAGATTTTTTTACTTACTTGGCTGATGCCAACCTCTTCTCCAGAGGAAAAGGTAATTGGTCCATGAAGATGTTAAACTGCAGGATACATAGGCAGAGATTTTTATTTAACTGAGCTGAGCTGCTGCATGCAGGAAACACCAGCAAAATCTTTGAGACTTGTTTTAAAGTTATTTTAATTCCATTCATACTAACTTGATTTTAATGTCAACAGGAAGGGGTTTTTTACCATTTTAGATTGACAATTCCTGTAGCTTATAATTAAATATTCTCTGTACAGCACTGTTGTACATAATAGCCAGTGTTGTACAAAGAGCCTCCAAGTATGTGGACATTGTTTTCATTATGTAAGGCCATATGTAATTATCTGATGCAGCACTGGGCAATTTCTCAGCTCTACCTTTGGAAGGAAGAGAGCTCCCTTCTGGCATAACTTGTGTTAAACTTAACTTGAAGCATAATTCCAATGCTAGCTGCAGTTCGGGTAATTTCTGTCCCTTAGTGCCTAGAGAAGTTATTCAGGCAAAGCTGTCGTTGCTGGGATGCTCAAATTTAATTAGTCTCTTCTTTCTTTCACTTGTCACTTGAACTTGCACTTTCTTATTTATCTACCCATATAACAGAGTTTCTATTTACCTTCAAATTGAGCAAATATCTAGTGGGTGGGTATATTTTATAAAGTCCCAATAAATGCAGGGCTCCAAATACCATCATTATCTTCTGTTGCTCTACCACTTCTGTTACTGACCAAACAGAAAACTAAAAGTTAACAAGCAATCTGTTGAATTTCAGAGCTTTGAAAGTAGAGAAAGAAGAGGATTATTACACTGTGTGTGCCTGAGTCTTGAAAGAAATCTAATCTGGGTTTGTTTTGCTTCCAGCTCATGTGCTGGGATTTGTAAAAGTGTATATTCTTGTCTTGAAGGCTAATTATCTTTAATCAGGAAGACTGAAGAAAAGAGAGGAGTGCACACTTAGAGTAGTAGTGTTTGGAGTTTCAGGGTAAAATAACACGGCAAACTTTAAACATATTGACATAGTATTTTTCTGGTTAACCTATTGGGCTGTTGTAGAACATTCTAATTGATCCTCTTTATTTTTGTAAAAAGAAATCCCTAAAAAACGAAGATCAACTGCCTCCTAAAAAAATGTTTGAAAGTTTCCCTGTGCTGGCTTATTAGGCCAATTATTGCCTAGTTGGAAGCGGTAGCAAGAGTGAGAGATATATTTTTATGGATTTATGCTATAGAAAGGGATTGTTACAGAGCATTCATTCATCTTCTATTAATATGGGAGGCTTCCAGTGCTGTGACACAATTAAGCTGTAACCTCACTGGGGCTTTCAAGGAAATAAAGACTGGGGTGGGAGGGAAGAGACTTGGGTCCAGGAAAAGTTCAGACCTTTAATGTGCTTCAAAACATGGAATGTGTTGAGTCTTTTCCTTTGGGTTATGTTGGGTTTTGGTTTTTTTGTTTAGGGTGGGTTGTTTTTTTTATTTTCTTCCCTGCTCTCTCCTTTCTGATTGCATTGAAATAACATTTCTTAATTTTTTTTTCTACAAGCTACAGCAGAGAGAGCAGAGCAAAGAAAACACTCAATTCTCTTCAGTTTACAGTCATTGGAGCAGTTACAAAATGATGTTGCAGTTGTCTAGCTTCTCCCAGACATTAGTTTGTGGAAACCCAAATACACAGCATTATTCTCTTTTGGTTTAGTGTTTGTATGATGATGTAAGCTAGTGGAGACCAAGCATCTCTTCCCCCCTCCAGCATACAGGTGTCAGTCCTGCTTGTGCACTTTTTTGTTTTTTCCTTTCTCACATCTGTTCCTGTTCACAGCACTCATGGAACAGCCATGTTCCTTGTGGCTGCTGCTTGTACACTGGGAGTGATGACTGTGCAAAAGCTGGGCATTTGCCATTCTGAGCTGCTTCTGTCACAGATACTTGAAAGAACAAAGTGTAGAGGATTCATCTTTTGAGGTCTTGCATACATCCCTAACAGAAGGATATGTTCACTTGCCTTTTCATTAGGCAAACCCACTCCAGTGAGGATGTTTTTGTATCACCATGGAAACACACTGTACATCACGGACTGATGACTAGAACAGCTTGAGAAGGATTGCAAAGCTTTTGCCATGTCCTGTCTCTAAGTAGTAAGTTATGCAGAGCCAGGCAGCTCTCTGCTAAATTTGCTGATTGTCAGAGATAGAAAGATCACTTTCAAAAAAAAAAAAAGGAAGAAAAAAAATCATTGTTTTCATCATGCTATGACTGGAGCAGCTAAGGCTCCTTAATGTATGGTACAGCATTTGCCTGGCTGGCTTGTGTCTGCACACATTTGAGTTCTGGTGCTTGCTGGATAAGATTTCCTGCAAGCAGTTCCTATTCATTGTATTTTATTTCAGGTGGGCCTTTGGTATATTATGTTCCAGGTGCTTTTCTAGAATATGGATGGTAACTGTGGATTAAAAGTCTGTATGATGCTATCAAGTTAACAAATAGCTCAATGAGAATTTGTACACTTGTGCCATTAGCCTCCATCATGCTCTTGGCATTTTGTTTCTGTTCAATATTGTGTGAATCTAAAATTTTACTGTTTCTTTTGTGTGTGTTTTTAATTTATGGAAATAAATTTTTCTGAGAACCTTTCAGGTTTTTAAGGCCTTTAGGCTTGTATGGGTAAATATGCATGATAATATATCTTGCATGCAGAGGGGGAAAGGTCAAATCTCCAAAGAGATCAGCACTGCTAAGTAACAGGGCGTGCTGTTACTGAGGCACAGAGCAGCAGTTCTGGTGTTCCTTCATCCCAGCCTGGGAGATTTTAAGCATGATCTCAGCTACTATTCAGAGCATTGAGGCAGCATCCATCTCTTCAGGTATCAGAGCAGTAGGAGGCAGAGAGCACAGACAGTTCCTGCTCAGCTCGGAGCTCAGATTCAAGGCTGAAGCTGGCCAGGGGTTCATGTACCACAGGCTGTACAAGGCAGCACACTGATGTATGTGAGTCAAAGCTGGAGCACGGGACCATCAACAAGGCCTAGTAAGCATTTGTCATGTGTGTGTCAGAAAACAACATCCCTGCCCTTCCAACCCATGAAGTGTATAACCCAGATTTTAATTGATCTCTGCTCAGCTGCATGCTGCTCTTGGCAAAGCTAAGCTGCCAGATGCATTTCTTCACCGTGTTCTCAGAACTCCCTTCTCCCAAGTGCAGTGTCACACGGGCCCCGCAGATGGCAGGGAAGCTCCAGGAAGGAAAGGCAGGAACACCTGAGAGGCCTAAACAAGCACCCTGCTCTTGCCCTGCTCCTTCAGGGCTACAGCTCGCTGGCTGCAACAGCATAGGAGGATTTGGCTCTGTCACCATACTGGGACAATACATGATACAGCTGATGAACAGATGATTTCTTTTCAAAAGGCTTCATATCATGTTCAGGCAGTTTCTGCTTGTAAAACTTACGCTGTTTAATTGATAGATAATTTGACATTTCAGAGAATCCTAAATTCAAAGCGTCAATATAAAGTAATGGTTGGAGGTCTTGACAAACAGGAATATCCATTGCTTTTCTTCACCTTAAGGCTGCAAGCATCCAGTTCTGCTGGCTATTAAATGTCTTAATACATTTATTTGTGAGAAAAAATGTTTTACTAGTAAAAATCGTTGGTTAAAGAAGAAATACATTTGTGCATTCAGCAGGGACTATCTAGCTGCAAACAAAATCACAGATACAGGAAGACAATGCTGCAACTACTAAAATGTCCGTTGATTGGGGGTTTTTGCATGGAAACTGTTGATAAGACAAACAAGGCAAAATGCTACCAACTAACCTGTGCTACTCATACCAGTCTGTATTTTAGTCCATGGTACTGGCCCTGCTCTTTCCACAATGCTGATCCTAGTTCTGTGCTGTTGGGTGTGATGTTCCCCATGCTGCCATGCTCCAAAAAAGAAAGGGGTGACATATGAGTAGTATTACATCATCATAAACATAAAATCTGCTGGAAAAAAAAGACAAGAAGGTGTTCAGCATACATTTCTAGAGATGACTGTTTCCCTGCTGATTGCTTTGGATAGGTTGCACTTGCACATTTTCCTTGTTTTCAGCAACGATGGTGGTGTTCCGTGCCCTGCAAAGCCTCTGTATTAGCTGTCAGTTGGATGAGGATGCACAGATATCGTGTTTGCAGAAGTCCAAGATGCCTACAAACCAGTAAGAAAGTATACACTTTGAGATGCTATCAGCTTTAAAAGTAGTAAGTTCTTCAGATACTATTCATTAAAACAGCAGAATAGAGGTCAAATTCCCCTTTTGAATTGCAGTTACCAACTTAGTCTCACAGAATTCTAACAGAGGACTCCTTAGAAATCTGTTATGAACAGGATTAGGTAGAACATACTTGTCCATGCAGTCTAAACAAAAGGGCTATAGCTGTGCACAGAAGGCTGCCTGCTGCATTTCTCTCTAACTCAGAATTAAGGACTTGACTTTACCTGCAGGTGTGCAATTAAACACTGATTCTGCCAGCTGAACGAAAGACACTCCAAGGATCTCCTGATAGCTCAGGTGACTTGCATGAACAAGGTGCTGAGTAGTGTCTTTGAAAAGCAGATCACTTCCACCATACTTCCAAGACTGAAAGAGTTGGAACTCAGACTCCAATTTGCTTCCCAGAGATTCCTGAACAGAAAAGGAATAAAAGTTTCACAGCTTGGGTCTTTAATAGCACTTTCATCTAGCACTGTTCTTGTTAGTACAAAAAGATGCAGTTTTGCAATGCCTTATTTCTCAGCAAAAGTATGGCCTCTGTGGAATGGGAACTGGTGCCAAAATACCCCGTTAGAGAATCCAAATCATTATTTTCTCCGTCTCCTGTGCACATTTTTAATTCTTTTGTATTGGATCTGAAGGTACTTTATGTATGTAGTATATAAAGCTTTTAATCTTGAAAGGGCTTTCAGCAGTCGTACATAACAAATGGTAACATACCAAGCTTTTCCCTGGTACCTGTCATACCTGGGATTTCAGTAGAAAGTCAGAGATTTTAGTGACAGTGACTGGTCGAGTCATGACTGTGCTGGGGGGAATGGGGCCAAGGTTACAGCCTGCCCACTCTGTGACTGCGGCGCGTGTTCCGTCCGGACACAAGAGCTCAAAGTCAAGAGCGGTATAACCTTTTGCCCAACCAGAGCTGCCCAGATCTGAAAAGAAAATGAAGTGAAAGGAAATTCTTTTGAAAAATTAAAGCAGAAGAGAGGGTGTATCTCATATAAAACGTTAAAACTTGAGAGGAAGAAGTTTAGTCAGTGTGTTCAAAACAAACACAGAGTGCTATGTGGTCATTTCTTAGGAATGCATAAGGACCAGGGTAGTGTTTTCACTGAGGGCAGTGACCTTAAGCTGCACCTATCAACTAAACTAGAATAATAGCAAGGCATGTGAACAGCATATCATGTCTCATCTGCATCTGTAACCAGATCCCTTTCTGGAAACAAAGCAAATCGGCCTGCATGGCCTTTGCTTCCCCAAACAAACTGCTCATTGCTGCATGAATTCCTGTGGGTTTCCAGCCTCTTATGCCTTCATTTGAATTTGGAGAGATTCCTCTCTTAGAAAAGTCTCTTCTGTTACTGAAATTGCCTAAAATTTAATTTTATTGTGCTTTAATGAGAGTTCCTTTTCTCCTTGACTCTAAGAAAAACATATTTTGGTTTGCCTTTTAAAGCTTTGAGCTTTCCAGAAATTTAGTGCAGTCTCCAAGGATGATTATCCCAACACACATCTTTGCACTGGGTGATTCCTCTTTCCTCTCTTACAGTATCTGAATGCTGAGCTTTACTGGAACACCTATATGCAGAAAGCTTCTTGCAATCTTCCATTTACAAACACAACTTCATGGACCTAGATTAAACCTGTAAAGGCTCACAAGTGGTGGTTGCTTTGTGGGAAGTAACTGACATTAATGAACATTCTCGAAGGAAAAGAGAACATCTGCAGCTCACCCTCTATGTTCTGTAGCAGGTTCGAATGTTCCAGGAAAGCTACATCTCCAAAGCTTCTTCCACTGGGATTGCCAACTAGGCACCTAGTGCAAGAAAAAAACAAGTGATCAAAGACAGCACTGCATGATAACTGACATTTGGACAGTCATCTGAAGCTAAAATAGGAGTAGCTGGAAGTATCCCTCCCATCTCTAAGCACTTGGAATATGTTAGTGATCTCAGCACAGAGATTTGCTAAGACAATCCTTTTCATCCCTCACAGCAGCTCCCAAGTCAAAGCTGCAGCACAATGTGCACCTTCACCCATGCCTAGGCAGGAAAGAGAAGGGAATTCAACTAAATGCATTATATATATTTTGTAAGAGTGCTTTCACCTTTAGTAGTCTTCTCTGCCTCTGTCTTCAACTATTTTTTTTTTTTTATATTTCCACTCTATTTCATTATCTCCTGTATGCTACACTGCTTCTTACCACATCACCTCTGCTCTCTGATCTTCTTTCACCCCTTCCCTTTAGTGAGTCAGTACCAATGCTCTAAGCCTTACATGTTTGGAAGCATTGCCTTGCTCTGGAAATGGTTTCATGACCATTTTAAATCATCAGTCAGCTGAACATCCCATAGCAACAGCAACCAAAACAAAATACACACTAGCAAAAGTTTATACAGTCAGATGCTTAACAAATAGGAAAAAAAAACCCTCCAAAAAAAAAATCAGCAAAATAATAAGGCAGTTCTGGCTGTTGCTATGCATTCCTGACTCTCACAAAAAGCTCACCTGAGTGCTCCCATATTGCCATAGTAACGTTCGTTGTGACTTGCAGCACATCTGCTGGACACTCGAGCTCCTTCCACCTCACCGTCTCCGATGCACACCTTGCACAGGTTTCCATCTGCTCCTGGCATGCAGCCCTTCCAAAAGTAATTCTGATAAGCTGAGTAAAGAAAACTCAGATGAGATTAAGGCAAGCTGTTCCCAAGCCTCTTCACATATGGGAAAACACAGGAAAGGAATTTCATCCTAACAATTAGCAAGAAGAGGGCTAAATAGTGTGACACATAGTCAAATATGAGGAAAAGCTGCTTCAACACCCTCTGAAACTGTAGTCATCAGTTGCTGGTTGGATCCTCACGGCCCCATCTCTATTTTACTCCCGAATTTAGAGCTTCAGATTTTCATGGTCTAGTTAAGAGATAACCCAGAGCAGCTCTTACCAGAGGCAATATCACAGTTCTCAGTATCATTCTGCCAAGCTCCCACTGTGTGTCTGGACAGAAGTAACCATCCTCCAGGACTGTACAAGTGGCTGTGGCAGGATCGCCTTCCCCTAAGGTTATGGATGTGAATCTGTTTGGCACTTTTCTTAGCTAGGGCAACAGCATAAACGGGTGGCAGTGCTGTGAAACAGTGACAACAACCAGTTATACCAAGGCAATTAAGTATTCCAGAAGGGTACAGCCCCCCTTCCCTCCCTCATCTTGTCACAGTATCTGCAGTTACAGTACAGGACCTATACTCTTTGCTTAGCCACAAAGCTCTTGTCCTTGCACAGAAAATTCTATTCTAAACCAACAGGCAAATACATTCCTACATAAACCCTAGAGCAGTCTCAGGAAAATCTAGACCTTATGCCCTCTCAAAGTTTCTGTTACCTTTGTGCTTAAGATGAATTAGTTTCCCTGTCTTCTCCGTGGTCTCAGCTGCTGGGGCACAATCTCCCCCTGGAAGGAGAGGTAAACATTAGGGATCTTTCAACTGCTGTCATTCCTTTTACAAGGCAGCACTCCTTCAAAACTCTTGTGATCCTCTTCAGCCATGTCAGCACCTTTGTCCCTTTAGCAAAAGGGATAAAATAAACACACCAAATGCTAGACCCAATTAGTGGAAGAGCTGGGAAGAGTATTTGGACATTTATACTGACTCCTGCTTCCATCACAAAACATCACAAACTGTGGAAATTTAACTATATTCTTAATGGTACTTTTTTGATTCACTCTCTTCTTGATAAGGTCACGTGAGAACTCACCATAGCATTCTGCAGCTACAGGCACCAGTCCACATCTCCCCGCAATGTACACGTGTGTTGCGTCCAGGGTGACCGCATCAGCCTCACTACTCTGCCAGCAGCATTAGAGAAAATAACAAAACCAGGATTTGCATGAATTGCTTATCCAAGCAGCAGGACTCCTCCACTAGCTGGAAATTCCCCTGCATAAATTCCTTCTCATTCCCACTTACTCCTCAAGCTAGCTTTCCTCTCTTTAGTTCAGATAAGACATACACGCTCTGTGCAGTCCTACACCCTGAGCAGAGGGAGTCTCCTACCTTGATCATTTCAATGCATTTGGTCATGGAAGTTGCTTGGACACAAACTAACGGGTCGGATTTGATGCTCAGTGCCCACTCCTCACATTTGCGAAGCTCAGCATCGCTGATGCAGCACCAGCGCACAATGCTGTTGTCCAAAGAGCTCCCTGAAATGGAAGCAGATCATGTTACCAGTGTGCCAATCTGTGTTAAGGGCATGTTCAGGTATATGCACTTGTGCCTGGAGAGAGGAATAATGTGGAAGGAGAACTTTCTCTTCCCCTCCCTTAGCTACAGCCCTCTGGAATGGTTCTCACCTTCGTGGCCGAGTCCCTTAAGGAGAGCTACATAATCCAGACCAAGGACATAGGCAATCTCCAGCTGCTCCTCGAGGAGCTGCAGGTGCTGCGTGGCGTCTCGGAAGAGCAGGTTCTTTCCCCCAAAGGGTGCTGAACTGAAGAGTTCAAATCTGGCTCTTTCCTTTCCTTTATGCCCAAAGAGGCGCTAGGACAAGAACAACACTTTTAATTGCAACAAATCTGCTCAATCTTCCAGCAACAGGCAGCCTCAGCCTTCTCTCCCTTTGTATCAGTGGTCAAGATATCAAAAACTATTTATAAGTTAAGAAAAAGAGATGAAGAAAAGTGACCTCTGCCTGAACCTATGAGTCTCCCCCAGCTACATAAAAATTGATTCAAGTTCCACAGCAGGATGAACATCATTAGCCATTTTCCAGTTTGTGTGTTATGGCATCTTCCCCTTCTTTACTGATTTATTCCCAGCCTCCTACAGAAGATCACTTAAGAAAAAGGTAAAACTTTACACAAGCCAATGCAAGATTCTTCCCCAGAACAAACAATTTTTAGCACTTTATTCACACTAACTATAAATTTCTCAAGAAAAAAGGCAAACTGGGTCATAATAGCCACACAAAGATAGAAGAAATAACTGTGTCTGGACATAGACAGCTTATAATATTCACTCACTTGGATCATGCTAAGAAATTTGTTGGTGATCTTCTGGAAGTTGTTGCGGGTGATGATGCCACGGCCAGGCCCCTTGCCCAGGTTACAGGTGCTGTATTCGGTCAGCTCAGCTGTGGACCCATCAGGACACAAGAGTTCATATTCCTGTTGTTCTGACTCTGAAACAAGAAGACACGAGTGAATCTGTGATGGGAGCCATGACTTGGCAGCAGGCACAGAGATGGAATACAAAATGTTTTTCAGTGGAGGTTGCTAAAGGTTATGCAGGCAGCACAGTGTACTCAGCACACTTGGGAAAGTTGTCTTTGGTAAGTACTTCTCTTAAAGAGAGGGACCTCAGCCAGAGCTGCTCCAAAGTGCTCTTTAAGCTGTACCCCTGTAAATACGTTTATATAAAAATACTTACCTGCAAATACTACTGCTAACCACCTTTGGTACAGAGCTCAACTGAGTTTAAAAATATAAGGCAGGTATACAGGAACTTTGCAGTTATGCAGTTCAATACACTGAATTTTAAAAGGAATCTTGTAACTCAGGCAAAGCAAATACTGACAGCTGTCAGAGACGTTGATCTAATGAAATCACCTGTCTGCTCCCATTCTAAGAATCTCCTGCGAGCAATCATTGCTCACTCACACTTTCTTGTTCTGTTTCTTTCTGACTTGTGTGGAGAGCCAAGAAATACCCCTGAACTGCTGGCAGGGACTGAGTTTTCCCTGGAAACAACAAAAAAAGTGGCATATCCCTCAAACACCTATGCAGGAAAGAGCACAGCCAGAGATTAAAAGAAAACTGCATTTTTAACATTACCTGTGGTATTCATAATTCTTAGATGATCTAAAAAGGCAACATCTGCCACTCCATCCTTCAAGCACCTGCAGGAAGACAAATGCCAACCTATTAATATTTCACCTGGCTTTCCTCCCTTGTAAGTTCTTTTTCCCCCAAAAGTGAATTCAGCCCCAGTGTCCCAGAGCTCACCTGAAGGCTCCCTCAGAGTCATAGAAAGGTTCATTACTGCTTGTCTCACAGAAGTTGTTCCTGTCTCTGACATAGGATTTTTGTCCTTGGCAGAGAGCACACAATCGGGGAGCAGCAACACCAACCCCAGGGACGCAGCTTGCATTGAAATACTCACTGATTGCTGCAGGCATAGGTGGGAAAAAACAAAACGAAACAAAAAGAAAGAAAAAAGTCAAATGGGAAAAAATCAAAAGAGGAAAAGGGGCCAAACATATCATGGCCATAACTAGTTCATCCTACATCTGCTGGCATTTCAGTTACTTTTGGTGTGGCCAGAAGTAGCCCTATGGCTCCTATCACCCACCTTGGCTCAGAGGTTGCGCCTCATCCCAGGAAAGATAATTTCTTGCAAGGAGAAAGCCAAGTGGAATATTCCAGCCCGAAGTCCACCTGGCTCCATTGTGGCAGCTGCGCACACCTCGTAGACTCTGGACATCCAGAGTTCCTCGTTTGGCAATGGCCACAGCAAACACACAATTTCCTGCAATAGCACAAAATGCGTAACAGAAAAAAAAATTCTGCAGCTTCCATCTGTGGAGAGGAGCTGAAACACTTCTGTGAACATGGCTAAAGAAGAAATTATCTTAGGCCTATTCAACATAGGTACTCATGCCAAGAACTTAACAATATACTGGCTACATGGCACCTTGTCAAACAAACAGTGCAAGTTTGTCAGTACCACAGGCAGAAAGGCTACTGGGTACAAAGCACCACTGGTGTTTTATTCATCATCATTAAGTATTTTAGAAACAATTGTTAGCCACCTCCATATTGCTACAAAGTTAATAAAAACATATTGACTTTTTTTGCAAGAAATCTAGAGCCATTTCTTAGCCAAAGCAGAAGTATAGTTTATTCTTCAGCTTTACCAGCCTACCTTGATCATAGATCTCCTTTGCCACCACTGCCAAACCATACAGCTTTACAGCAGAGTAAACATCTCCAGCATCCAAGGAGGCAGCATCTGCTTTATTTGCCTTTGAAACAACAGCAAAACCCTCAAAACAAGTGTATTTACAAGGAAACAAAAAGAAGGTTCAAGACCACAATTTCTGCCTGAACAAATTTTAATTTAGTAATTTGCTTTTGTCTATTTATTTCCAAGCAGTTTTCTATATTTCTTGGAGATTGCAAAGACATAAGCTGGGGTAAAACAGTACATCTGGTAAAATGCTCACAGGATTTAATCCTTGCCTCTCAAGTGACTGTGTATTTTGTCATGTAAGCAGTTCAATTATCTCAGTATCATTTTATTTTTCCATAGACTCTGTTTACCAGATACTTTTCCAAAAGAGGATTTGGACACAAAATCAGTTTTTAAAATCTCTGTGAACTCACCCTGATTTTATCAATGCAGTCATATGTATTGTGGGCTCTGATGCAAGAAATCCTAGTAAAGGAACTGTCAGTAGTGAGGGGCAGCACAGCCACAAGCGCTTTGGAGAGCTCGGCACACTTCCTCTGTTCCAGGTCAGAAAGGGTGCACCATCGGAATTTCTTCCCTGCAGGATCAAAAAAGAAGTCAAGATTTGTAGGGTTTCATGAAAAAACCCTTCAGTTTAACACCTTATGGAAGAGAGAGGTTATTCTATATTATTTAACTTCCCAACAGCTTGGTTGAGTCCACTCATACCCACACACTTAGAGGCACCCAAGAGATGTGCCCACGTTCGACCAAGGTCACCTTTGCCCAACATGAGGACAACACTTGCTGCTGAATCTTTACTGTGTCTCTTTGCTTCCTTTTGACTGGAAGCAACCAAATAGTTCTAGGCAGATTTTTCAAGAATCAACAATTATTATGGCAAGATCTTTTGCCACAGAATCTTCCTTGCTCCAACCTTAGTGAATTTTAGGTAGGGCTGCTACCCAAAATTAGGAGGAACCAAAGGTAAGGATGTGTTTATGGCTACGGCCTGTTTTCATGTTGGGATAGCAAGAGAAGGAATGGCACTTACAACGTAGGGTAACCATCTTCCTGTTTTTATCAGAGTGCAGTTTTCCTCCTAACAAGTCAAATGGGATGTGACTCTATCAGAGCACAGACCTTCTAATCTTGATGTAAACATGCATTCCCTAGGGTTTATCAGTTTTACTGCTGTCCTTGGTTATCAACACAGGCCATTCTTTTAACCTTTGCTCTGCTGTTTCCTCTGGTGCTTTCACACACCAAAAAGATGCAATTAAGAGTGGAGGTGAGGGTGAAACTTCCTTTTTCAGAAGGACTTGGAGGTTTGGTGGGTTTAAACCAACTATAAAGCTACATCTTAAAGGAATTCAGACATGCCAACAAAATATCCTCTTTTGCTTTAGGCTGCAATGATTCCATCTTGTATTATTCCTCTGAAATGCATTCTACTCTGAAATATATCATCATATGTATCTCCAAGAAGATACTAGATTTTTAAGGAGGAAAAAAGTGATTGTTGTATACAAAAATAGCATGCAGTTACGTAACTCGAGAGAATCTTAAGCCATGGAATGAAAACCAGGGCTGAACGCACAGAAAACACCATGATACCTCTAACGTTGTCATTTCCAGATGTTTAAGCATTTGACTCTCTGGAGAGCTATTAATACTAGCAATGTTTACAATTAAATCGTTGAAGTTTTTATTTCTTTGAGCATAGCATCAGACATTAGTCCCCCACTTGTTTTGACGTTAATTCAGTACAATTTCGAGAAGAACCTGTAGTGGTTTTAGAGGGGAGCAGCTTGAGGTCCACTGCTTCATTTTGACACCGCAGATCTCAACTACTCTAAGGAAACAAACCCTCACTGAATTACTGAGGAAGTTGTGTGTCAAGCTGCTTCAGAACTAACAGGGTCACCATCTGCCAATGATCAAACAGAAAAAAATACAGGCACGGCTCTAACTGCAACTTCTTTCTTTGCCCAGAGGAAAACAAAACCAAAGCATGTATTAGTTTGAATGTCACCCACCCAGAGGCAACCCTTCTCTCTCCCTCTCTGCATCAGCCTTACCTGAAGCCAGCAAAGAGAAGATGATTAGGACAATTAAAATCACTGTCTTCATCATTACAGCAGTTCAGCAAGGATCTTCTCTCTACCCTGATGCTCTGCCTTCTCATACCAGGAATTCCACAGTGATGACCAAAGCTTCTGGAAGATAGCAAGGGGGGTTTAGACATCAACAATAAACCAAGATTTAAGAAAACAAACAAACCGTCAGAGGATGATATATCCATGTATGCAAAGGAGAAAGGGACAGTGTCCTTTTCCTACCCACAGATGGAAAATATCCATGCATTTTCTGCTCTATTTTTATCAGACATAGAAACAAATGTAAGCCTCTGCTTTATAAACAAATAGTACTTCTGGTGTTCCAAACAGCACCCAAATGCTTTTGAGAGATGGGAAAGACTTACACCTAACTTACAAAAAAGACACCTAAAGCTAAGTGATTTGTCCAAACTACTGACCACATCTCTCTAAAGAATACTGAAGGGTCCTTCTTACCTTATTTTTCTTCACCTGATAATGGCTTTACTGAGTAATTTTAAACAAAAAGTAATCCTATGCCTCCCTAAGAATTCAGAACAGAGCTGGGACACTGTTGACTGTCTTGATTCTCTTCATTCCATTCCAGCCCCGCAATCTCATCTGAACTGCCTTATTCCCCTATATTCTAACACTTAGCCTGAAGTATTATTACCTCTTAATTAATCTACAGCAGCCATTAACATCATTAATTCTATGGCAGGGAAAAAATACATTTATTTCTATGTTATACATAAGCAGAAGTGTCTGATGATGCATAAAATAGTTAATGTGGTTTCATCTTTCCTGTTCAGGAAAGAATTAACTATTCCAAGAATTCTGGAGGAAGAATCTTTATCCTACTTTTGTTTTCCTTCTTCATCTTACAGATTTCCCTGGTACTTTGTCTATTGCATGTATTTTTGCAGATACTTTTTCCGGATTCCTTTGGTTGCCTTACGTACCCTTCCCTAGTGATTCAGTCATCATTCCCCGCTTGCTTCTTTCACACTCACATATTGCGTATCTCTCGAGTTTCACAAGTTCCCTCTCTAGAGCTGCAACATTTGTCGAGGTGTTGTTTCCCACTGATCTGATCGCAGAAGGAGTTGCACAGAATCACAGGATGGTTTGAGTTGGAAGGGACCTTAAAGCTTATCCTGTTCCCCCCCCCCTTGCCAAGGGCAGGGACACCTTCCACTAAATAAGGTTGCTCCAAGCCCCATCCAGCCTGAGGCATTTCTCATTTTTTCCTGCACTCCCTGAA
>VZTF01000167.1:739319-788221 GCA_013397755.1 Cnemophilus loriae
ATTTTAAGAACGAGAAGCGTGTGGCCTTGTATAGTTTTGACTCGGTTTTGCGGTCTGTAGCTGTCAGTGTGTAAGTCCTGAGTAGAAATCGGTAGGAGGGGGGCAGCTACAGCCCCTCGGGTTATACAGTCCCGGGGGAGGGTGGCTGTCAGGAGAAGCACCTGGCCGGGCACTGACACTCCTCTACAGGAGATATCCTCTTACAGGCTGTGCTTTTCATAGCAACCAAACAGATTAACGAATGCTGTTTCTAGGCCACAGTTCTCTGTTCTTAGATAGAACACACGGTCCCCTTATTCCCCCTTCTCTCTCAAAACCTGGGGAAAACACCTTGTGCACAGAGCGTGCTGTTACCTCTGGCCTCAGTGCTGGCAGCGGTATTGTCCCTCGTCCTGAGATGGCTGAAGACATAGAGGGGCTGAAGTTAACATGGAATTCCTTGGCAGTTCCTTCTCCATCAGCTTCCAGTCGGGTGGGAGAGGCAGAAGGTCAATACTCCCACATGCATTTGTACCCATCAAGGTCAGGCTGTCAGGAGCAGGGAAGGTGAGACTGTTTAGTTTTGTCATCTTTGCCTATTTTGAGACAGATTTCAGAGTAAGGTGGAGACTGATTTTCCAGTGTTGGACACCAAAAACAATTTTGGTAAGAGCTTGGGGTTAGGTGTTGTGTCCTTCCGCTGTGCTGATCTGTCTGAGGAAGTACCAAGTCCCAGGTGCCCTGCCCTGCCTCAGCAGCATGAACAGCTCCAACACAACTCGTTCTGTTCTGACTGTACATTTTTTATAGACTATTATGTAGGAAGGCCATTCACTTAAGAGTTGGACTCGATGATCCTTCTGGGTCCCTTCCAACTCAGATTATTCTGTGATTCTGTGAAGGCTAATAAATGTCTCAAACACTAATGCTTTAGGCTGCAGCTAAGTTTTAATATTTTTTTCCATTACTTTTTAGGATTTGAAAACTCTTCTGTAAAAATTTCAAGTCTAATGCTAACTAGATTAGTTCTTACTTTTTTGAATCCCTTAGAAGTAGCCCATAGGCTCCCAGCTTACTGATGAGCAAGTGCTCCTTTTAGCCCAAGTGTTTTAATATGTTGTAAAACAGGCCTCGTAAGTCTACAAATTAGTGCAGGTCTGGTGTATGACCCAAGAGCATCAGATGACCTCGTTGTTCATGACAAATTACAGCTGTTGCTCTGTAGAACATACAGGTTCTGCAGCAGTGGGAACACTTTTTCTGTCTTGCCAAGGAAGTAACGTCCTGGGAGATGATGCAGTAGTGGGGCATGTTTAGCCCGTGGTTACAGGAACCTGGGGCTTGGGGAGGGTCTGTCTTGTCGGGGATTTTAATAGAGACCATGGAGCTGAAGAGCAGAGTGAGATGTTCTGACACTATTGCTATGGGGATAAGAGAAAACTATAGCTGTTGGTCCTTGGCTAATGTGGAAGCGTAGTTACCAAGTGTGTGCTGGCATAATGATGTGACTTGTAGACAAGAAATCTGCTATTTGTAGATTCTTCTTTGAAATAAAGGGATTATGTTGATATGAAACTCAGCAGACACCTGAAATTAATTCTTTAAATTCTTAATAATCACTTCCTGAGATTGAATGGCCCCAAATGATGCAATAGCTTGTAAGCTGCTGAAGTAATTGTGTCTTTGGTGTGTATCTGATCAAGAGCAGATGAGAGGCCAGAGGGCAGATGAAGACATCCCAGCTGTGCAGGTTGCACAAAGATCTGGTTCTTCCTAAGGGCCCGAGCCTGTTGGGGTGAGAACACTGTCCCTCTCCTCCCTGTGGTCCTGTCTGACAGCAGGATGTTGCCAGGCCACTTTCAAATACTTGTTTAAACATGCTTATTTACAGACTTTGAACAAGTTCTTGTACAACTGGATGTCTTCTTGTCAGGCTTCTTACAAACATGAAATTAAATATTATCTATTAAACACATGAAAAGTCCTGGCTGAACCTTTTCTCTGTATTGGCCGGTTCTGTATTTTCAGAAGGGCAGAACCACTCTCACTGCAGTTCACCAGTGAACAGAGTGGTAAGGTAAATTCTAAAGAAGAGCTGCCGTGCCTGGCAGCCTTTTTACTTTTTCAGCTACACCACTTGGTCTAATTAATGCCATTGTTTCTTCATAAAATCCAAAACTTCTCTATGTACTCCTCCTCCTTCCCACCAGGCTGGTAAGGTAAAGCTACATGAACCAAATCCTAAGTGTCTCTCTGGACAGTTGCTGTTGTAGGAGGTTCTTAAACAACACAGCTGTAGCAGCCCAGTGGAGATGGAATAATCCCAAGCACTAAACAAGAATTTAAAAATTTACCACTCCGTTTGCATTTTAGAGCTCCGAACAGGCCAAGATACAGTACATGCTGACAACATAAATAGTTGCCTGTAAAGGGCTATTGGCAAGATCAGCATCTACAATACCCAGAAAAGTATCACTGTTACAACAGCCCAAGAGGAACATGTCAATATTTGTTAAGAAAAAGAAAAGATAAAGATGCATCATTAAATAAATACCTGCAGGAGCAGTTGGATTGTCAGGTTTTTCAATTTTTTTTTTAGGGAAGGAGTAGACCACAAGGGACTAGGCTCAGTGGAAATTTTACAATAATTTGAGTAGACTTTTCCCTCTGTTACTCAGCTGCTAAATATTAGATTGTCACTACACTGAACTGCTGACATTTGCATTGTTAAACATTTGTACTTAAGCAGCCACTTCTTGTTTGTTGTATTTGCAGTTTGCTGTGCAGCTGTAACTTGCTGGTACATAAGAACCTGTGTGTTAGAGCTGGAGTCCTGTGGAAGCAGCCTCCTTCAAGGACATTCTTCAGTGGTAAGTGATGGTTTGTACCTACAAGTGGTTTTAAATTCAGGGTTACTCAAAGTTAGGCAAATTGTGGACCCATTTTGGGGAAGATGAATTTCTTGAAATGAAAGCAGGAGTGGGAGTCTAGAATCAAAATTCATGGTGTTTCCTTAGATACAAGCTTGCAAAGTATGTTTTCCACACAGTGAAAGAAGTATATTTATCTTTTTCAGCTGAAATATAAGCAGTGCCTGCTGCCTAAACCTGGATGTGTTGCCAGAATCAGTAACTAGTGTTCTTGTCTTAGAATTCGTAAACTTGTGTGAATTCCATTTGTGTCTGAAAGGTGTGGAATTTTATTTTGTCAGGGCAAAAAAGCTTAACAGTGGCACATTGGATGCCTTTGCAACGATAATGTTTTGGAGACCAGTTACAGAAGTGCTGTTTCATTAATGCTGGAGATGGGGAGAAGTTAACTCTTCATTTATCAACGACTGAAGTTGTGTACTATGGCTTGTGGAACACCACATGGTTTGGTTACTATTACAGGAAGAGAAATGTTCACATGGGTGTAATCAATAGAGGCTCTTGAAGCAGAAACTGCCTCTCTCTGGATCCAAACCAGAAAGAGCTGTTCCTGCTGAGGGGTTTTGGTTTGGGAATTTGTGAAACTCTGCCAAAATAGCTGAGCAGCTTTGCTAACTTAGAACCAAAGATGTGGTGGAAGGGAGTTAAAGGCTTTAGGGCTAAAGAGTATCATTGGTCTGTGTACAGACATTTCTGTTGAAATAGTGATGCAAAGTTGAAAGGTTGTAGAGTCTTTGTAAATTCAAGTAAGTCTGTCTTGTTAAACATTCAGCTGTTCTAAATGATCCCTCTCCTTCACTGAGCATTGTTCTTTAGAAAAGAATAATTTTTAGAATCTTAACTGTAACTGTAGTTGCTGCCTTGTTTGTTTATTGAGTTTGGTTTTCTCCCCCAGAAAAGAAAATTCTTTTTTTTTTTTAAAGAGGAACAAAGCTGGCTTTGTTTTACGATGCATTTAGGATATATAGTTTAAGCAATGTTTTAAATCATAAGTGTAGGAAAGAAATTATAAAGAAATATTATTTTGATAAAACAAAATGTGGACAAGAATTACTTTTATTTGGCATCTTTTTGCAGCATCATGGCTGAATGCTTCTAATGAACTCAATTTAGAACTAAAGCTCTCCAGACTGCAAAACAATTGTGCTTTGTGTCTGTGTGTGCCTAGAATTAGAGCTGGTGTTGACTGAATTCTTTTGGTTGCTAATGCATCCTTTCATAGTCAAACCCTAAGAAGCCTGACTTTGATGGAGCAGGATAAAGTCCATTGGGTTTGATTCTGGCACATCCAAGTTAATGACTGTTGTGGAAATGACAGCAGTCAGTATCAAGAATTGGTTCTGGGCATTTTCTGTCAGGTAGTGACTTGTACTCATTGCTGAGAACTTCTGACTGACTGGAAGACAGGCAGGAGCAGCACAGTCTAATACTGACTTAGCCCTGGATAGATTTGTTTTCTCTGAAGGCTTTGGAAGGGAAATACTCCCACGGCTGTGCCTGCCCCACACTTGGCCTGTTGCTTAGTGACCACTCCGTGTCCTTGTATCTCACAGTGACTGCAAGGCTGGACTCCTGCAGGAGGAGCTCGGTAGTTACTCAGTAAAAAATAGGTGTAATACTACACGTCTCTTTGTTTTGTGTGATGACTTACATTACAGCAGAAATGGGCCTGTTTTCCTAAGCCTGCTCTAAAACAGGTCATGATTTCCTTCCCTCTTCCAGTTAGCTGTACAGTCTGGGGATTCCCTAACTGGACTGAAAGCTTTAATGCCTGAGAAGCAGGAAGCTTCACAGTAGTACAGATCGTTCCCCAGCAAATGATTATTCCAAATAGTACCAATGTTCTCACAGCTGGAAAGTATGATAGTGCTGTCAGACACTAATTTTATGTATTTCTCCATGGGCCTTTCAGGGAGCACAGTTTATACATATTTTGGGGAGGAGAATGTTGGAAGCATGTGAGGTGGCAGGGACGGGGATGAGGTTAAAACCACAGATGACCAACTAGTGTTGGTCAGCTGAGTTACAGTAAGTTGGTAAACTGCAGTAACTGGAGTACTCAGGAGCATCTGTACGTACCTTCTGTGTCAGATTTATTTTCTAATCACATTTTCATCACCCAAGCTCACATCCCTCACTGCACAGAACTGCTTTTTCTTTACTGTGTAGCTGTTCTCTTTCCTGAAGTCTGGGATTTTTTCTGTTGCAGACAGGAAGAAGTTTCACACTGCTCCGGTGGGGCACGTCTTCCGCCTGCGGCCCTTCCATGTTCTGGTAGCTACAGGTGGAGGATATGCAGGATACAGAAAATATGAGCATTACAAGTTGGAAGAGCTGGAGAAGAGGGGCATAGAGGTGCCTGTGAAGCTTGCAAGTGAATGGGAGGTAAGAAACTTGGGGCAATTTTACTTCTGCCACGTTTGATGCAAAGCTCCTTTGCTTCCATTTCAATACAGGAATCTTTAATTTGCCCCTACTGACAACATGTTCTTGACAACTCATGGCGCTAAAGTTTCTGTCACTTCTGTAACTCATTTTGGCTGAAGTCATGATACATTAGGAACTGCCAGCAACTCCTCCATCTTTTAATGTGGCTGACACCATTTGTGCTTTATAAGAGAGCTGAGATGGAATTAATGCCTGGTTAATAAAAATCTACCTGGTTCCTGTATGAATATACAGCAAGACCTTTTTTGCGTAGGTGACACTTAGGTCTGTAATTCCTCTTGATTCTGAGGGCTTTTTGCCTTTTCCTTTTGAATTCCAAGGAGTTGAGAAATTATTGTGGAATTGCAGAGTGTGTATATCAGATTCAAAGTTCAAATACCCATTGCAACATTGAAGTAAGAAATACTTCATGACTTCCTGTAACTACTGTATTGCCTTTGAAGAATTAACTATACTGTACAACTCCTTGTTGGACAGTTTAAAATATATATGGTGTTCTGCCAAACAGCCAGGTGAGTGCCTGCTTCAGTGCCACTTGTGAAGGAAAGGAGTTAAAGATTTTAGGATTGTAAGGTTGTGTAGGAGATGCTTCTGTGTGACCTTTGGCATCCAGGTTTTGCATTCCTGAGCACACTGCCAGTGTGTGAGTGCTTTGGCCACATGCCTGTGGGGGACTAGGCTGGAATCCCTAAATTCATTTTCACTAGTGACCCAAATCAGATATGATCCAGACAGTCCAGATGCTAACAGCTTAGGCTATGATAGCTCCTGAGGAATCTGTCTGTAAGTCTGTCTTCTGTATATTCTTTTCCTGCTGAAGTTTGTTTCAAATAGAACCCATTTGAACCCTTTTGATTAAAAAAGAACTGGTAAGTGTCCACAGAGTATTTATTTCACAAGGCAATGTCAATTTGATTTTGATACTTGAAAACAAATATTCTTTTGTAATTGTTCATACTTGTCAGTATGAAATTGGGTAATTCTCTTATTGCATTTGCATTCTTTCATTATACTGATATGCTGGTTTGTTATTATTTGGTGAAGCTAAGAGTATTGCTTTTGATGGAACAGCTCTAAAGGATTTGATTTTTACAGTGGGGAAACACACAAAGAATTTCAAGCTGATAAGCAGGGCCCCAAATGCAGCAGGCCCTAGTAGGAGACACTAACAAGATATCCTAGTCCTTCCTGATGTGTTTAAGTTCTGTTGAATGCTTCTTTGGGAGGGAAAGGAAGCTCAATAGTTATGAGGAAAAAGAGAAACTGTGTTCAGACATTGCAAGAAATACTCCAAACAATGAAGGATTCAAGGAAAATAAGAGCTGCATTGTTCCTTTTTATTGTAAAGCGGAGTGGGTTTTTTTGCTGACCTATCATTTTCCATTGTTCTGGTTTTTCGCATCACTGGATGCACGCTTAGAACTGTGGAAGGGGGATGTTGTCTTGTTTTTAGGGCAGAATAAGCCTTTGCATAGGCAAAGAGAGACCAAGTGTGATTGAATGGGCTTTGAAAGAGTAATACAGAACAAGAAACTGGTGCACGTGCCCTCACTGCCGAGCCTGCTGCTCTGAAGTGCTGATTCCACAGTACCAGCCTCATGTTCCTGTGGGCATGTGGACCATCTTCCCCCTGCCAGCTCTGTGTGTAAGGCAGATTCCCCTGCTTCTGAGCAGAAGACAGATATTAAATGGGTAATCCTCACCCTGCTGAGCTGGCAGGGAAGCTCTCCCTGCAGCAGAGGTACATGCTGGGATCCTCACTGAGGTGTGCATCATTTTTGACTGAATTACGGAGAGTCAGTACACTTCTGTGTGATTTTGTTTTGCTTGAGCTTCATAAAAGAATGGTGGGGGGGGGGGAATGAATCTGGTGCGAGTCAAGTGTCCCTTAAGTTTCTCCACAGGGAAAGACAGAACTGTTGTTTCTTTAGCTCAGACCTCTTCTTTGTGTAATTTTCTTAGAGACATTCTGTCGCTAATAGCTTGAGCTGATCAACGCCTTAGTGTCTCCTACTGTGAATACCGGTGGGATCAGCTTTCATTTAATTAGATGAGGTAAAGCAGAGGGCTTAGAGGGAGACAGGTAGATGTTTATCAGATGGATGGAAGCTTATTGTTCCAAATCTTTGCTGTCACAACATTTCCTGGCTGAGATCTGCATGCATGGCATGCCATTCGTATGCTAACTAGAGGCATTTTGCTTCTTCTTACCTGGGCACCAGCCCACTGTTGATACAGGATCAAAGAATTACTGTGGGAAACCTTGGCCAGAGGGGGAGTTTGGAGGAACAGAGTGACCAGATGAACAAGAGTTTTGAGAGAGGAACTTGTAGGTGTCCTTTGCTCCCGTAGTTTGTTCTGTTCTATGTAAGGAAAAGGAGTTTGTTGGAGTGACATGTGCCGGGAAAAGCACAATAAACGTCTCTGGAAGTGAGCTGCAGTGTTCAAACTGCAGCTTATTGCCACGGGCCAGTTTTTAAAAACAACTTAATTCACCAGGAAAGTGCTTGAGCATAGGTTTAGGATCTGAATTCTCAGAGGTAAGAACAACACAGCCTTTCCTGCTGATGTCAGGAAGTGCTTGTATTTATGTAACAGAGGATACTGGAGCTCTTACAGCAGTACAATACAGAAGGTGCTTTTCTTGGCCCAGAGGGGACATTTAGTGTTATGGTAAGAGGTGTGTATCAACTTCAGGAAAGAGCTAATAATGGAAGAGTATCTGATTTTTTTTATTTTTCTTTTAATCCGACTTTGGAAGAAACATAATCTCCAGTTGGTCTCTTATTCATCTTTCTTGCTCCCAGGTTCTGATGCTTGGAGTTTTATTGGAGCATTTATGCAATTATAAAAAAAAAAAAATCCTTGTAAAGTCGTCCAAAGTACACAAGAAAGATGGTGAGAAAATGTTAAAACCAGTGACATTTCAACAGAATCAAATTGTGTAAAGAGTGCGATGGTGTAAATGTTTTTCTCGGTTGTCCTGGAAAATTGAACCAAGTAAAATCAGTTCGGGTTTGTGGGGTTTTTTTTTAATCTAAACAGTGGGAAGGATTTTTGACTAGATGAGTCTGTTCTGTCTCGTGCAACTTCCTGAGCATCTTGCTAGGCTTATGGAGCAATTTATCTGAGCGTTTCGGAAGCAGTTTATGAGACTGCAGCACGCTTTCCTGCTTTGGCTGCCAGTGCCTGTGTGGGATTGTGTTACCGCACCAGGACACGCGGTGGGAAGCTGTCTCCGGGAAGCTGTGCCATGCACAGAATCCGCACCGGTGCCGTGTTTCCCGACAAGTCTCTTTCCCCGTTATCCGGGCCAGCGGCTCCTGGGGAAGCTGAGCGCTGATCCCCAGGAATGCCCGACCCTCCCAGGGCAGCCCCTTCCCCCGCGGGCCGCCGCCGGGCGGGACATCGCTGTCGCCGTGTTCCGATGCCCTCCGGTCTCTCTTCCTTTGCGTTTGAGCTGCCCTGGCCCCTCCTCCGAAGGGACCGGGGCCGTGCGGGGGGGAGCCGCCGTGCAGCGTCAGTGGTTGGAGGCGAGGCGGGGCAGGGCCGCCGGCCCGCGCCGCTTCCTTAAGGCTGGGGCGGGCCGGCACAGCGTGCGCAGCGAGCGGCAGCGCGGCCGGCGACCCGGGAGCCGCGGCCGGGAGGTAGGTGCGGACCTGCCCGGGCGGGGGATGCGGGTGTGGCCGCCATCCGCCCCCTGCCCGACCGGAGAAGGGGCCCCGGGGACGGGATGGCTGCGGCCGGCGCGCTGGGGGGGTTCGCGGTCCGCGGAACTTTGTTCACGTGTCTGAAAACTGCTTTGAAAGGAAGGGTCGGTGTCGTATTTCGGCGATTGAAGGCGAAAAGCTGGGACGAAGGAGACTTCCCTGGGCATCAGGTAAGGGCTACTGGAGCGCAGGGCAGATGTGCGAGGGCTGGCGGCCAAGGGGTGATTCGCTCTGCCTTGCTGGAAGTTTCAGGTGATGTTTCAAAGTCGACTCTCTCATGAGCAGTCTCTGAGTAGATTTAAACAGAATGAGTCCCTTGGACCAGCCTTATCGGAGTCCAGAGTCCCGCGGGGTGGGCGGGGGGCCGAGGAGCCGCCGGAGCCTTTGCGCAGCTTCCGCCGGGTGCTGCTCTGTGGGGAGGATGTAACGCGACTTACGCTTCTTTTAGACATCCGTTACGGAGCTGAGAGTTTGTTTTACCGATATCTTAAGCTAAAATAGTGGGGGGATAGTAGAGGGTGGTACTAGGGAGTGTTGTTTTAAACCATTAACTGGAAATTACTACTACAAAGTATTAAAAGGTTGCCGTCAAATTTCATGTCACTTTGTAAAATAAGTAAAGCTTTATCTCCTTGCTTCATAGAAGATCTTTGAGACTGTATAATAGACTTTTTTGCACAGAATTCAGACTGAAGTTCCAGAAATAACCCAGTCATCCAGTTAGGCTATCCTAAAACATTACTTTTTCTCACTGCTCCATTTATAGAAAGCAACTGAAACAGCATTGTAAAGTTAGGGGAAAACAATACAAAGGGGTTTTTTTCCATAATACACGAAGAGAAAATGTATAGAAAGGCTTTTTCAAATGGGAAGTAAAGAATTTCAGAGAGTAGGGATGGATGCAGCCGAGCATGGTCCGTTTCGTTAGGCAGCGCTGGCGGATCCGCGGAGAGCGGTCCCGTTGGCAGACTCCTCCCGGCAGAGCCGGGGCGAAGGCGCTGCCCAGCAATCCCGTGGCCTTGGCAGGCGCTCGGCGTGCGCTCAGGTTTCCCAGCAGCATCGGGGCAGCTCTGTTTTGCTCTCGGAGTTCGGGAGCTGCTGCGTGGGTGTGGAGTATCCAGTGTTTGTCCTGCCGGGCCGCCTGCGGAGAAGGTTGGTTGGGAGCAGGGGTGACGTGTCTGGTATTAAACAGTTACTGCTGGGAAAGGAACGGGACCTTTAACAACGGTCACCGAGTACCGCGCCCCTGAGTGCAAGACCGTAGTTTTTGCTGGCACTTGAGTACAGCACTGGGCTGCATTCGGTGTATTTTTTAAAAAAGTAGTTCTGTTACCAAATGTAGAAAGTGTGACCAGAGGGCTCTGAGCACTGACCAGCACATTCCAAGCCGAGTGATTCATGCTTATGGTTTAAAACCGAGGCTGCAGGTTTGAAGTGCAGTTGCATATTAGTCTTTCTTGCAGTTGCCTTGCTGTGTTGTTTTTTAAAACTTGAGAGAAGGACTTGAGTAGTTAACTGTTTGACAAGTAATTAAAAGAGGTCACTGGATTTGATGCTTATTTGAGCTGACAGAGTAGAAGGGTGTTGCATAGCTGGCAGACGAGCAGTTCTCTAGGAGATAATAATTCTCTATGGATTGATACCTGCTGGTAACTGCTGCTTTATTTGCCCAGCATGGATTCTGGGTGAGTTCAGACAGGTGAAGGAGTTTGGTAATGGTGTCCAACCTCTCCAAACCAAAAATTTTAAAGATTTTTGTCTAAGCTGATGATGACACAGGCTTTGGGCAGTGCCTGCATCCCAAGAGGTCCAGCTGTTGAGATGCCATTGTATGAGTTCCTCTGTTTTGAGCTGTTCGATGAGCAGTTCTTGTTCCTTTCCCCATGGAAAGCAGGTAAAGTCAGGGTGGATTTTTAGTTTCAGCCTTCTTACACTGTAGGAACTGTACATTGCTTCTGGGGCAGCCACAGCAGGGATGGCAGCTGGCCAGGTATGTCAGCATCTAGCAGGACTCAGGTATTGGCATCCTGCTGAATGTAATGAGGGGAGTAGAACAGAACTTAAGAGAAACTTCTTACTCAGCAAAAAAAACCCTGCTGTGCGCAGTTTTTTAAGAAGTGGAGAAAACTTTTAACGCCAGTGTTTTTCCCTTCCTGGAGAGGAATCTTTCTTGCCCCACGTTTTTTGTTTTGGACTGAAGGGTGGTACTACCCACTGCATCAGGCTGCAGAACGTTTCAGTGTCTGGGTTTTTTTTAGGGAGCAGGTCAGCTGCTTAGCTGGCTACATGCTTCCATAGAATCATGGCTACTCCATCGAGAATATCATAATTCCTTAAAAGTGTTTTGAGGGATAAAATTGAATTTTACTGCAAGAGTGTGTGGGTTACCTCCCTTATCCTGAAGGGAAGAGCACTGAAGCGAACGTAGGTAAGATGTGTTTGCTCCATCTCTCTGCAAGGGTGAAGGCTGCACAGGAAGAGATGGGATGGGGAGCAGGGGTCCACCCCGCCCGCAGGAGCTGGCCGTGGCCAGGAGCTGCTGGGCTGGGTGCTCTGCTGCTCCTGCCCAGCTCCCCCAGTGCCAAACGAACTCACTCCCCACAGTTCTGTTAACACACGTGTTCACTGTGAAAAATAATTTTGTCGTGGCCCGATGAAGTTTCTTTTGGAACAATGTTGTCGATTTAGCTTGTTGCTGTTTAAAATTAAGTATTTACTGGTGGTAATTTCCAGTGTTCACAGTGAATTGAGAAGTAGCTCCCCTGTGCTCCTTGTAGCTGTTCTTTGAATTTTGATAGGATTTTGGCTAACTGCTTTGAGCATTTTACTATACAGATGGCATCGTTTTTGTTGTGTAGGAGTTTCTTGTGCCAGCCAGAGAAAGACTAAATGATATTTTAAATAGGAAAACAAAACGAGTTGGCACAAGGCTCAGGGAGGAGGGAGTATGTTTTGAGTGCTTTCAGTTGATCTTAAATTTGCCTTCTTTCAATTAGCTGGTGTTTTCTTTTCAAATATGCAGTTGTTAAAAGTCAGCTTAAACAACATGCACACAGGTCTTGGAAATTCCTGACACACAGAATACCATATAGAAGTTTTCTTCCTGAAAAAAATACTCTAAAGCAGGATCTCCAGAGGTGTTTCTAGGGAGTATGTAATATTTTGAGTTGAAGGCCAATCAAAATACACAATTACTGCTTGAATATTTTCCTTTTGAGGCCTGACTGGGATGCCATTAGCTAGTTAATTCTAGCTTTTCCTGCTGGTCCTCTCACTCCTCCTGCCTTATCCCTATTACAATACAAGCCTTTCCCTCAATCAGAGCAACAGTGCTGTTTTTGATCTGTGTTAGCCACAGTTTTCATGGTGCTTAGAAGGCTTTGGAAACAAGGAGGGTTTTTTTTGTTTTCAATCCAGACTTAGCAGAAAGCAGAAGTGAAATGGAGCCACTAGAGAGCCAGCCCCAAAACTGTTCTGAGTATTTGGTTTAATCTTGAGGTGAGATGTAGCTATCTGACTTCCGCTTTTTGAACCAGGGCTCCTTTAACAATGCAAACCCAGTCACAGGAGATGCAGAAAATCTGTTTGAGGTGTGTTCTGTAGGGTTAAAGAGGGAAATTCTTCTGTACATTTAGAATGCTTAGATAGAAGCACTGCGGCCTTCGGTCTTTAAAAATCAAAACAGCTTCCTTTACTCCTGTTCTGTATTTTAGTTTTACTGGACATAAAAACTGTGACAGTACTGAAAGTCACATAATAGACACATAACACTTCTTTTATACCCAATTCTCAAGCTGGCCCTAAAACTGGGTTATTTTGTATGTATCTGGTTATTTGTAGAAGAATGTCCATTACCTGTTCCCTAAGTGAGCGTTTTGAGATGGAAGGAGACTTCCGGAGATGGATGTTTGTGTCTGGCAAGGGTTGTAAAATAGAAAGAAGTTCCCTTCCTTTCTGTTTTCTTCTTTACAAGCTGGACACTAAGAGCAGGAAAGGATTTTTGGTACCCAACAGTCCAGAACTCTCGTAGCAGAAGCTGCACTGCAGAATTGAAGCTGGGAGTTATCTCCTCCCACTCCTCCTCCCAGCCTCGCATTCAGGCTGGCGCTGGGATGAGCTGTGCAAGGCCAGCTGGCTGCTCCTCTCACTAGTGCATCACTGCCCAGCAGCCTGGGACAGACTGCAGGGTGTTTTTGGGGAGTTGGGTTTCAATGGCCACCCGGACTAGCAAGAAGCAAGGACTGCTCATATGGACAGCTCATTTTTATCGTGTGCAGAGTCGGCTTTGTAGCGGGATGCTGAAATGTGACACAATGCCTGTTTGTTTGCAATAGCTGCAACCCTCGTAGCAGAGATTCAAGTGGGAAACAGAGAGGGAATCCAGAGACAAACCAGCGGGGGATTTAGGAACTGTGACGCCGTGTCCTCTCTCCTATGCCGGAGCAAGCAAAGGAAAGAGAGGTAGAGGAAAAAAGACTGAGCCTTGCAACAGCTGTCACCCTGACGATGTGTCAGTCAAACACCCTGCAGGGACCAGAGCTCCACACAGGGAAATGGTGAGATGCTATAAAGCTTTATCTAACCCTCCACCCTCTTGCTACAACCTCCACAAAGTTAAAATTCATGTCCGGAGGCTGCGTTCAGGGAACGGCGGCAGCAGCAGCTGTGCCGGGGACCAGCACCCACAGCTGGAGAGTCCAGGCCCGGCTGGCTCTGCCGGTGGGACACCAAGTAGGAGAACTCGTTTCAGGTACTGTTCAGTATTTTCTGCTTTGCAGGAATGGTGACAGAAGTGGGAGGGAGGCTGGGAGGGTTTCTGGGCAGAAGGAGCGGGAGCCATCTGCAAAGCTTTCGTTTGGCCTAATTACTATAAAGCTCCTTATACATTGCATTGGCAGAGAAGGGCATGCTGTTCCATGACAAGGGGAACGGGAAAGCTTTCGTTCCTTTCCCTTTTACTCTGTCACTAAGAGAACGGAAAAATTAGTTGAGGGGCCGCTCTGAAACCAGGCCAAGGCAGTGAGAAGCCCGAGGGCTCCAGAGCGATGCAGCTCTGCAGGGATTGGTCCAGGAGCGACTGCAGTGAAGGGGGGGAGAGCAGCAGGAGGGGGAGAACGGGACCCAGCCCGGCTCGTGGCCCGCCAGCCCTTGCAGGCTGCTGAGTGGTAGGGATGGGAGGGAGAATGTGAAGTGTCCGTTCCCATTCCCATGTTGAGTCAGTCCCCTCCTGCTGAGAAGCCTGCATTAACTCTGCCGAGACAGCACTTCTGCTCAGGGTTCTTTTTCCCTGTTGCATTAAGATGCACAGATCATTCTCTGTTTATTTATTAATTCATCAGGGGAAAGAAGTTGTGTTCACTGCAGAAAAAAAATCTCTGAGCCAAAAGCACTGTCTTGCATTCCGAAGTGGTGACAGTTGTTACCTGTCTGCCTGATATTTTAATTCTGATCCAAGTTTTGAAAAGAACAAGTTGGCAAGAACATTTCCTTCTAAATTCTCAGCTTCTTTCCATCTTGGAAAGATATATGCAGTATTTTGTAGTTCCTCCTTCATGTCACAGAATCCCTTGAGAGAGCGAGCTGTTGGAAGCAGCCAGACTGTGCCACTGGCGTTTGTGTGCGCGCATCACTGTGTCCTGGTTGCAGGACAACCGTCCTAGCCAGGAGTTCAGTCAGCCACTTGAATAGTTTGCCCTCAGGTAGACAGATTTCCATTTGATAATGGGACCTTGGAAATGCCAGTGGTTTTTTCATGAGTAGAAGCCAAAGAATAAATGGGGACCTGAAGGGTTTTGCATCCAGACCTCCTGCAAGGGTCTGAACTGAGGCCCTTGATGTCTGTCCTCTGCTAAGAAGCTGAGTAGCTTTGCCCTGTGAGAGTTAGAAGGTCAGCCTCTCCCCATGGCCATTTGTGCAAAATGAGGTCAGGACATCCATGTAACAAAAAAAATCAGAGATGCAGCTGGTTATGAGGCAGAGGAGTTGATTACTGGGCTATGGAGACTAGATTGCCTTGCAGTAGTAGAAATATTGGCTTTGTCCACATGTTCCCTATTCACAACCAGGGTAGTCAGTGAAGGCTTTAAGACCTGGAAACTCGTCTTACCTTTAATTTTTGAGGGTGTCATTCATAAAATGTGACCTGTGAGGGTGAACACCATTATTTGGACAGAGGACTTCTGTTTTTTAGATAAACTGTTCTATTTTGGGAAGGGGAAGAACTGATCAAAATAAAGGAGTAAAGACTTGTAGTATCAACGATTAAGTAACGTTTAGCAGGAATAACTCACCCCAGCTGTCAGAAGCTGGTGGCTCTGCAGCTGAGATGCCTGACCCCTCTGATGTTGTGTATGTAATCTTTCAGGTTGCAATTCCCCCAGCTGGCCCTGAGGCGAAGGTTGGGCCAGCTGAGCTGTATGTCTAGGCCTGCTCTGAAACTCCGTTCTTGGCCTCTGACTATTCTCTATTACCTTCTGCCTTTCGGTGCTCTTAAACCCTTGACCAGAGTGGGATGGAGGCCTATGAGCAGGGTAAGTGCGAGCAGGTCTCTCGCGCGCCGCGGCTGGGAGCTGTGTGTCCTGGAGCAGCGGGCAGCAGCTGGGGGGAGAGCTGCTTCATGCAGGACAGCCTGGTGATCACTGGTGTGAAAGCAGAGGTGCAGTTCATGCTTCTGTTTAGTTTTTACTGTTCGTGGTTGTGTTGACTAATTGCTTCACAGACAAGTGACTTTTTCAGGAGCAGAGAATTACTTTGTCCTCTAACAGTCAGGGAAAGTCAACAGAAACTTCGGAAGGAATTCAGTCACCTCACAGTATCAGGGCTAGGACAAGGAAGACCAAACCTTTTGGCAAGTTCCTTTTCCTGGTCCCTTTGAAATGGTCTCTTGTTTTTTGTTATTTTTGCACCAAGAGGATTTGTTCCTCAAGTTCATTCAGCATTTGTAGTCCAGCATGACCAAATGATACGCAAATCTCTGCTCTGACACTGTTGAGAGCAGGGTGTGGGATGCCTTGCACATAGTAATTCTCCCCACAAATCATGCAATTTCAGAATCCAACAACCAAGTAAGTATTTTGATTGAAAACAGGAACAAAATTGCCATTCTTAAGCCTATTTCACTGAACATCTGTTCTGTTTGATCCCATCAGCTTGAAAACCAGGCTCCTTTGAAGAGAAGGGGCTGCTAGGAAATAGCACTTTTGACAATTTGCGTGATTTTATAGTTGTATGTACATTTTCTGTGTTGGTGGAAAACAGCAAAGTTAATTTTAGAAATTAATACAGTATAGGGCATGTCAGATAAAATGGCAACATTTTCTTCTTCAGTACTTCAGCTTATATAACCTAAAGTACTGTTCATTTAGAAGGTTTTATCTGAAGTAAGATTAGGTTGGTACTTCCTTTCTGAAACATCCCTGTATGTACACAGAAATATTGGCTTTGTCCACACGTTCCCTATTCAGAACCAGGGTACTCAGTGAAGGCTTTAAGACCTGGAAACTCGTCTTACCTTTAATTTTTGAGGGTGTCATTCATGAGGGTGATTTGTAAGTGAAATCTTAATTTGCTGTATTTGATGTGATGGAGCCAGTGTGTGCTTCTGTTTGTGTTTATGGCTGTGTTTTGCAAGACTTAATTATTAAGGACATGATTAATACTGAGAACAAATGATGACTCTCACTGAGAAAAAAACCAAGTTTTAGCTTCAAGTTGAATGTAGCTGAGCTGTACTGTTCAAAAACACAGCACCAGTCAGCAGATCACCACTTCCTTTGCAAAACTGGTTGCAAAGTGTTCAGTTCCCTTAGTCCATATTCCCCAGCTCCCCCTAGTTACATCATAGCCATGTGAGCTTCCTGGCTGACAGCAAGTACCACAAACCACAGAAGAGTTGTCTGCTGGAATTATCAACAGAAAGATGTTGTCATCTGTCTACTTACATCAACAGCAGATACCTCTTGCCAACTTTGTTTCATTTGTTTTCCGTGCTAAAACTTGGGCTTTGGTGCAAGTCCAAAGGTGTATTTCTACTGAAATAAAGGCACTTTATATTCTTGCAATTAGCAACTCCCATTGTTGTGAGAGAAGGAGTAAGGGTGGTATAAGTTTATACCTGTGTAGCTGCATCCAGTGGGTACATTTCTTTGATGGTACTTGTGTCATTAGAGCATACAACACACAGTACTGGGTGTGGGAAACACCCTCAATAGTAGATGTATCTGAAGAGCATGTCATCCAACACTGAGAAGCTATTTTCCAGTCAATTTTCATTTGGTTATTCACAAAAATTTATACATTGGTAATGTCAAACCTTTCTGATTAACATTCTACTAGAACATGTGCAATGTCTCTTTTTTCTGTAAGCCTCACATTGGGCAGTTTCCAGTAACTTGAGTGTGGAGCTTCAGCCTGCAGGGGAGTGGAAATTCTGGCTTCACTCTAAAGTTATATTAAGTTTCATCCTGTCTCTTTTCTACTCTCGCTAGAACGGAGGGAATGAGGATGAAGTGCAGTGTAAATTTTTTGCTGCCTTAAAGGCTACTTGTAACCCATGAATTCAAGAGAGGGGTTTGCAGGAACAGTTTGATCCTTCCTGTGTTACAGAGAGAAGTAAGAAAGCCATCAGTGGGGAGAACACTGACCTGCTGCAATTCTTCCTTCAGGTTGCCCTGTACAAGTCGGTCCCAACTCGGCTGCTCTCACGAGCCTGGGGTCGCCTGAACCAGGTGGAGCTGCCCACGTGGCTGCGGAAGCCTGTGTACAGCCTGTACATCTGGACCTTCGGGGTGAACATGAAGGAGGCAGCTGTGGAGGATCTGCATCACTACAGGAACCTCAGCGAGTTCTTCCGCAGGAAGCTGAAACCACAGGCACGGCCAGTGTGTGGTATGCACAGTGTGGTGAGTGAAAGGAAGGGAGGGCTTTACCCAGCACTGCCAGCTTCCCTCAGCCCCCAGAGGAATGGCACTGCTTCACGAGGAATTAATGAACTGCTAACTGTTTCAATTTTTTCTCTTTGCTGTAGATTAGTCCCTCTGATGGAAAGATCCTTAATTTCGGACAGGTAAAAAATTGTGAAGTGGAGCAAGTAAAAGGGGTTACTTATTCTCTGGAATCTTTCTTGGGACCTCGCATCTCCACAGAGGAAATGCATTTTAGTCAGGGTGAGTTCTGTCTCAGTTCCGCATTTATTCTGCTGTGCCCTTTCAGTGTTCTCAGAAATTATGATACTAAGAGAGATGAAAAAAAGTAACATTTTCTTGCATTGTCAGGAACAAAAGCAGGTCTTGATTTTTGGTTTGTTTTATTTGGGGGTAACCATGTCACTGTTCTGGTTCTTCTCTTTCTCACCAGTGGCTTTATACAGTCACGCCTGGCTCATTGTGATTATCTGAACTGAGTAGCTTGGTTCCTACACTTGACTCCAAGATCTGTTGCTATAGCATGGCTGCAGCACTCCTGCTGTCACACTGAGATGGGCCCGAGCACTGGCTAGCAAAAACTGCATAAGCTCCTCCTTAACAAGATCTATGCTCAAGCACTACCCCTCTAATGACTCAGAGGACTCTTCACAAATTCTGTTCTTAAAGGGTAGCTTTAATAAAAATTCTGTTGTACTGGATTTTAGTTTCTGTTCTTTTGCTTAGGGAAGGGCAAACTCCAAAAGAAAAAATTTCACTATGATTAAAACAATCCAGGATCTAATTTTGTTGTAAAGGGAAAGGAACACTTGGAAATACTGGATTCCTTGATGAAACGTATGTTTTTGTAGTCTACTAATCCACGTAGGCTGCATTTAATCCTCTGCTATTGCACTGGCTGTAACACAGACTGCCTGGCTATGGTAGATGACTTTGGGAGGAATATCTTTAACCCCTTCCTTTCCTTGCTTTCTCTGCAGCCCCACCTGGTAACTCTTTTCAGCAACAACTGGTCACGAAGGAGGGGAATGAGCTCTACCACTGTGTAATTTACCTTGCACCAGGGGATTATCACTGCTTCCACTCACCCACGGACTGGACAGTGTCACACCGACGGCATTTCCCAGGTTGGTTTCTGTTCCTAGAAAACAACTGCAGAGCAGCTATGGAGGGAAGCACTGCTGTGGGCACTGCAGAATGAGACCCACCAGTGCAGAAGCTGTACATGATAGCTAATGGTAGGAAAGTGATTTGTCACAAACAGTAATGAGTTTTACAGCTGTATAGTTTACCAGAGCAAATCACATATAAGTGGTGAAAACAGTAATTTTGCATTCAAACTGTTAGAGTTCTTTGAAGTACCCCTTGATGCATGCTGACCTGATTTGTTCTCAAACACTGTTTATTCCGTTTGCACCTGAAATACAGATAGTTCTGCAGATCATACCAAACAGTAGCCTAAAGTATGATCTCTGCTTGTGCTTGGCAAAGAAAATGTAACTGAACAGTTACACTGCTGCAGCTGGGATCGGACGTTTTTGCAGATAACAAAAATATTTTACTTCTTGGTATCTAGCAAAACCCTAAGTATTTAGATTTGGTTTCAAACACCATGAGAGAGAGACTGACCTGCCACACACCCTTCTGTGATCCCTTTGTTTTCACCACAGACTTCTCCTTCATTTGCTCTGCCTGGCACTTGCCTCTCTTCCTACAAATAACTGACAGAGTTGTTCACTGGATCAGCTCCAGTTCTATTGAAAACACCATTTGAGTGGCATTACAATATTGCTACAAACCAGACAACCTAACCTGAATATCTTCTTACTTCGTCAGGCTCTCTGATGTCTGTGAATCCCGGAGTTGCTCGCTGGATCAAGGAACTGTTCTGCCACAATGAACGGGTTGTCCTTACAGGTGACTGGAAACATGGCTTTTTCTCATTAACAGCTGTAGGAGCAACAAACGTGGGCTCCATCCGCATCTACTTTGACCAGGTGAGCAGGATCATAGCAGGTACCTTTCTGATGTTAATGGTTGAGGTTGGTGCAGCATAACAAAATATAAAAAAAAAAAACCTTACTACCCTGAAATTAGGGTGTTTCACAGTACTGATATTCTAAGACTGATTTAAACAGTGTTTTCTCCAATATAGACTATTTTTTAAATATTCCTATTGCACCTTTGAACGGTGAGTTCCTGCATGGAAAATGCCTGAGTATGTACAGTCCACAGCTGTGGTGAAGAATGAATACCGACTACTGAAATCTTCCAGTAAATCCTTCTCTTCTTCCTTCTCTGTACAGGACTTGCACACGAACAGTCCAAGTTACTCTAAAGGTTCCTACAATGACTTCAGCTTCATATCCAACAACAACAAGGAGGGAATCCCCATGAGGAAAGGGGAACATTTAGGGGAATTTAACTTAGGCTCTACGATTGTACTAATCTTTGAGGCACCCAAGGACTTCCAATTCAACCTCAAAGCCGGACAGAAAATCCGCTTTGGAGAAGCACTGGGCTCTCTATAGAAACTGTCTCAGCAAGAAGATTTTCTATACAAAGGGACTCTTTTCACACCACTGAGTGTTTCACTTATCAAGTTTGCATCACTCAGCAGGACCTGGGTGAGGAGAAAAAAAGATGTCACTGCTGCGTTAAACTTGAAAGTATTTGGTCTCCATGTACCTGCTGCTGAATGTAGAAACTGAATTGAATGATCATGGATGTATCGGGTACAGCTGCCTTTAAAGATGTTGCCCGTGGCGGTTTCTGGCCCACCCTGTGCCTGTAGTCTTTCACGTTCTCCCCTGAATGTGCCACAGGACAATTATGCTCTTCGAGCCTCTAAGTCCCTTTTAAGCCTTCCTAGGCAAGTGCAGTGGGAAAGGGTGGAGGTAAAGATAGCCTGTCAGTGTCCCTTTAAATACAGGTAGAGTCAGACCTTGTACCTTGTATCTGCAGTATCTGTTTTTCAGACCTTGAGTAAAGAATATGTTCTCATATTTATTTTATTCTAAGAAATTCTGCCTAAATTCTTTGATAAAAGCAGTCTCTGAATGCACAGAGGGCCAAACAGTGAAACTGGCTGGTGTGGCTTCATGCCCTAAACAAAGCAGAATGGACAACAGTCAGTCAGTACAATGAAGGACACTCATCCCAGGTTTTGTACTGTTAGACAACTTTAGTTATTTTGTCTGACATTGTCCCTTTCAAAATGGACTTGGCACTGTATTTTAAACCTGAAAACAGTGTCTACATTCCAGACAACAGAACTTGTCATCTTGCGATTTTCTTTTTTTTTTAAAGACAGACAAAGTTCTGTGTCCTCTTCCTAATCCATGGTTTTATTTTGCTATTCCAGGCCTTAAAGTTTTTGTCTTTATGAGAGACAGTTAACTTCACCTCTTGGATTAAGGAGTTAGAAGACACAGGGCACATTTTTCTTGCGAGATGTGAGAGCAACTAAAATGTTTTTACTTTCTGCTATGTATCTTGTTACTTTGTCGCTGAATTCTTGAAGTTCCTCTTTTACAGGACAGCTTCAGCTACTTCAGGACCAATTTTTACTGCACAGAGTGAAATGCCCTATGCACTGACTGTGTTTAAAATATTTATGGCCCTTTGAAGAAATCCCCTATTGCTTCCCAGGTGCCAATCTGGCCCTCCCTTGACTGGCACAATTTCATCTTATTTAAACTATAAAAAAAACCCCACACTGGCTCTGACTTCTGCCCTCATACTTAATGCTAGGAATGTGCTGGGGGCTGAAAGCTTTGTGCTGAAGTTTAATCCACTGTAATATTTTAGAGCCTCTTTGTGACTTCACATCAAGAAGAATTAAAATCTAACACCTTGGATCTATTGTATGTGGCACTGACAAAAACCACTGCCAAAGGGAAGAGGAATTGAGTTTTAAAGCAATGTATCAATTGTTTTTTGAGAATAAACTGTTTCAAGTCCCAGCACTCAAACATTTAGAACTGATTTTGCTGTCCAGAGCTTGTTGGAGTGGACACGCTTATGAAACCTGCCTTTGTGCTTTCTGAAAGATTTCTCATACTACTTCCTTGCTTGAGCTACTTTTCTGCTACTTCAAGGAGATGACAGGCTTTGACCAGCTCTGATCTCCTGAAGAAACCCTTCTTTGTATGCACTGCAGAAAATAGAATATTATTTTGTTGTACAAATGTCCAGTTTGCCAAGTCCTGTATGCTTAGCTTGTCATCAGGAAGGAAGGGTGATAAACTGCCTCTAAGTGATGTAGCCCAGCCCTGAGTCAGATGAGGGTGGCTGTTTGGGTGACAAGCAGGAGAAAATTCATTTGGCTCCAGGAGTCAGTGTTTCCTCACTTTACACAGGGAGGAGTTTGAAAGCTTGAAGTGGCTCTCAGCCACCTACCTTGTTAAACTTCTTGGCATTAGCAAGTTTACTCCTGCAGCAGTATAGTACCAGATACAAGTCTTACTAAACCTTTGAGAGTGAGAAAAGAGTAAGGCAAATACCAGCCCCGAGAGGATAAAGTTATGGTGAGATTTTTGATTAAACTTCAATGTCATGTTAACAAGAGAAAGCAAATTTGTTCCAGTGGATGAGAGAAAAAGACAACTGAATCTTCTCCCTCTTTTCCACTGGGGTCTATGACATCCAGACAGAGCCAAAGGAAGTTTAAGCTTTAATTTCTTCCTACTCAGCAGCATCATCCATAGTATCTGAAGGTAACTATTAGCCTAGTGATGGAGGATGGGTTGCTTGATGTTTGCTTTGTTAGAAATCTCAGAAGGAAGAGGATTCAGCATGCAAGTAGCTGTTCTTATGATGGTTTTAATACTGTGCCGAGTGCGCTAATAAACCAATGTTGCTTGTGATGCAGGGGCCAGCAACACACCCCAGGAGTGAAAACAAAGTTCCTCGAGGGTACTGATAATGCTGTGAATTTCTCCTGCATGGAGAATCCATTTAATTCAACTGTATCAGTAGCACGGTATTTTTGTATGTCAAAGTGTATGACTTACTGACATGAACTCATTTAATTGCAAACATTTTGAAATAAAGAGTCTTATCTGTGTTGCTTATTTTTGTGGCATAACAGGTAACCTAAACTAGATATTGCAAGTGCAGCATGAGGTAGATGTAGCTCCAGTTTGGTTTTGATCAGCTAGAGTAACAATGAAAAAAGCAAAGTTATTTTAACTTCATTTATCAAATACATAGAACTAAGTGAATGGATACATCTCTTGCATCATGCCCTGCTATGAAAGGGGCAGAAAGTCCTACCCCTGAGCTGGGAAGGTGGTAGATGCACTACAGATCCAGAGCAAGCTGGATATCTCGCAGGCGGGCAAGCAGGGCCTGCACATGATGTCTCTCGGCCAGCTGTGCTTTGGTGAGAGTGTCGATCCTCACCTGCAACTGAAAGGGAACACAAGTGCATGAGCATAAACAGAAGTTTGTACAGTGAGACAGTATTTAGTCTTTTTGACAGCAAGAGCTGCTCCAGCAGCTTTTGTATAATGTCACTTGAGGGCCAGTAAGTGACAGGTTGTGGCACTCAGGAACAGCTCAGTACTGGCTGGAGTCACAGGCACCAGTACCCACACCTGGCTGTGTGACCCTGGGGCCTGACAGCGGTGCAGGTGCAGTCTGCACACAGGGAATTGTCTTCAGGAACTGCAGAAAAAATTTTGAGGTTGAGTCTATGAAATCTTGATCCATAGCTTGGAAATGGCCTCAGAAAGGTCTGCTGGAGCAGGAGTTACATTTCTGAACAAACAGGAAGATGCGCCTACACAGCCTGTTCTGTTCCTCAGCCCACTTCTGACTACAAATTCCCTTTCTCTTGGCATTTTACTAACAGCTTACTACACATTTCCTCACAGCTACCATCAGGCTTTAGGCTAAGTGCATGGCACAGTGATAATCACTTCAGTAGCTTCAATTTAAATACTGTGTACACACCTGACCCAATTCTTCCTGAACTCCTTGCACACCATCTTGGGCTGGTTGCGTGCTCATTTCCAGCCACTGCTGCAGAATCTGTGCTTGCTGCTGACAGCACCTGATAAAATGGATTAGAAGGATTCTTACCCAATTAAGAGCTCAACAGTCTAAGCCAACCTAGACTTGCAATTGATACTTGCAATAAGACCCTTTTTTTTGTCTCAGACCAGTCAATGGTTAAAATCTTTTTTAAAAGGTAAAAAAAAAAATAAAAAAAAATAAAAAAAGATGCTGGAAAGCAGAGGCATCTGTAAACTGTTGTCTCCATCTCCTGCTTCTAGTCCCTGCCTTCTTCCTTTCCTGACAGTTAAACCCCCCCTCAAGCCCCATTTTCTTTTGAGCATTTCTGTTTTCTTGTTCTAGCAGAGCGCTTCTCAAATACCAGCCATATTTAATTTTTTTAATTGAAAGCTGGAAAAGCTCAGTCCTCACTCTTCTTGATAAAATAACTAAAAGCTAAATTTTAACTGCTCTGCCCAATTCATTTGTACTGTCTTCAGATTACACCCACTGATACCTCTGACATGCTTCTCCAAGAGCTGCCAAAGGTATAATTAAACCACTTGGCTGACTACAGAAGTAGTTATGCACATACTTTCCTTCACCTGGAGTGAACTCAAAAGGAGAAAATAAAAATCCCTGGAACTTTTCTCTGTTTCATTCACAGTTCTACTGTGAACAGACTGATTATTTTCAGGGTAGATACACAGAAGAAGTGCAACAGAGTTGACAACAGTAAGAAAGGCTGGCTAAAGGGGCATTGCAACATACTTGAGTTCCTGCTTCCTGCTGTAGTAGTACTGCATCTGCTGCTGGATATGTCGGAGTTCAACTTCCACCTTTCTCTCCAACACCATTTCTTCTCTGGAACTGTGCTCCCTCTTTTCCCCTTCAGCTGAATGGAAGATACAAGGCACAAGCAATGGAGGTAGAACAGACATCTACTCTTTCTTCTTATCAAAGAAACAGGAAGTATTTTTAATGACAGGAAAAATGGAACCGTTCCGAGTCCTTTTCATATGTTTTGTTACCCTGTGACATGTACCTGTTCACCCCAAAGGATCAGGTACAGTGAGAGGGCAGGAGTTCAGACAGCAGTACAGGCTCTGAAGACTCAGTTTGAACACACAAAAGATACAAAATGCTCTGCTGGATGGTTTAGTACTACAGATACTGTTTTGGCCTGTTCAGGATTTAGTCTTTCACATTTAGTCTAGAAGTAATTAAGTACAGTAGTCCTGCAGAATGCATTTCATGCTCTGATGTCATTAAAAACACCACAATGAGAGGTGCTTAGACACCATCTCTCCCCTTTACAGCCATATTGTAAGTACAGGGAAATCTCAGAGAACTCTTCCCTCCTGAAGCAAGTTCTGTTGTACATATGAACACCCCAGCACCTGAGCACATTCTTGCTAAAAGAAGCTGGCCTCAAGCAGTTCCCACCCTTCAATGCCTAGAGCAGGGCTTTAGCCCCCAGACTCAGCAGAATCCATATAACTGCATTTACCATCCCAGAAAGGAATACTGATACCCTTTACCTCCTGATGCTGGCACACAAGAACCCATACATTTTGTGGCAGTGACTTGCAGTCTCATATAGATTGGAGAGGAGGATGAGAAACTGCTCTAATTTAGATCTGAGGACATACCTGCAGTCCGGTGACTCCCTTTTCCCACCAAGTCTTCAGGTGACAGCAAATGTGGCTGCAAATTTGGTCGCAACTTCTCCTCCACAGAATTCTGTTGAGAATCTTGGGAATGGGCTCCTTTGTGACCCTTCACAGGCTGACCTCCTCTCTAGAAGGTCAGAATGATATCGGGGTTTTCCTCAAAGGGTTTTCTTAAGTAAGTCCTACAAGTAGGATGTGCCTGACCTACTTAGTCCTTCTCCCACTCAGACAATTCCTGTAGGCACTGAGCCCCTCTCATAAAATCCCACAGAAGGAGGAGAATTTAAAAGATGGACTCTTTGATTTCTAGCATGGAGGTATTTCACCAAGATTAAAACTTCCCATTCTGTGTGGAACAAGGAGTTCAAAATGCAAGCACCTACTTGCAGGTTAAGTGAATTTCCATTTTTTGAGGCTCTCAGACACACCCACTGCTCCTAAACTCAGTCTCTCTTAAATCCCTGCAATCTGGACAGCAAAGTGTAACTGCTCTGAACTCCGAAGAGGCAGCACCCTCACATCACTTGCTAGGAAAAGATCTGGCTAGGAAGACCACCAGGAAAAAGGCATGAAATACAGAACACACATGTGGATTGCTTCAGATGAGGGGTAAACAGTTCTTGGGCATTCACAGGCAGTTCACTTGGTCAGCTCTAAAGATGACAGCTAGAACAAGTGAAAAACAGCTCAATATCCAGGTTCAGAAGAACCACAAGAAAACACAGCAATAACCAACAGGCCTGCTGACAGCAGCCCAGTACACACACTAATTGTTCCTTCAGCAATACACTCACCTCTTCTGAGCCAGCTTTTGTTTGGGACACGAAAGATGCAGGAGACCACAGCTCTGGCCCCTGCCCAGCACGGTGCACATCCTGTGTCCACAGGGGGAGAGAAGCACAAGTGAGAGGGGGATGGGCATAAGCAGCATTGCCCATCTGAGATAGACGTTTACAGGTACTTTCTTCCATGTGAGGTGTCAGCATTAAGTTCCCGGTCTGTGCAAGACATTTATTCACAGATGTTTGCTCAAAGGGCACCTCTGACCTGTACAGGAAGAAGGATAAGGTCATTGTACATTGCAATCTGTTGGCCTTGTCCTTTGCAGTCAGTGCAAAGAAGGGGAGACTCTTGTCATTCCCTTGCATGCAGCTCTCCAATTAGCTGCTCTACTATGCCCACTGTAAGTCACCCTCCTTTCTTTACTTTTAAAATTAAATTTTCTACCTAGGAAAAAGAGGTCCCAGCAGTTCCTTGCTTTCTAGAGATTCCAGAGGGAAGTCAGGCTTCCGTGGTGGTAACCTGGCTTGCTGAATGGCATTTCTGAAAAGGAAAACAGAACAAAGAATGCCCCAGACTTACAATTCTTGTAAACTGGCATTGCAGCTAAAGAAACAGTCCTGTTTCATCATTCATCCCTGCTCTGCAACATTCTCCTTGCATGCAATAATGATTCTTGAAGATTAAATTTCTACCTGTATTAACATGAAAACCTAGTTCACCACGTGAATGGTCCTGTCCTGCACTGGGAAGCTTCATAGACAATTCTTCCTTGCAACTGCCCCATGATCAATAGGAATTTTTTAAGGAATAGCTTCCCCAGGGAAAAGAAGAAAGTTCAGCTTCTCTACACCAGGATCTTGATGTTTATCATTTCATTAGATGACTTCAGTGAAAAAAACAAGAGCTTCAGTGACACTGGCTCACTTGGGCAAGATAAGCTGTCCCGATGGCCAAAGTTACATTAAAGGTATCTTTCAAATGTTTCTCTGTATAACTGTTCCCATGACAAATGGCCAATGCTCCACAAATTCAGTTGTACCTTGAGAAACACGAAGTGGAAGGTCTATAGCTGAGCTGGTTCTACCTGTCACTGGCAAGTACAGTCACAAATACCTTCACTATGTGTGGGCTGATGCTTGCATTACACAGCAGCTCTTGTATAACTGTACCATCAGCCACGTGATGCAGAGCCAGAGTTAAGGAGAATGCGTGGAACTAAGTCATCGATGAGAAAACTTGGAAACACAATAATGAGACACACGTAGGTAGATTACATATATGCAAAGTTATATATATGCCAGAGGAACGGGGAAGGGAGTGGAAATTTACACTCACAGGCCACAGAGAACTGAGTCCCCATCACCAGGGTGAAGTGGCAGATGTTCGCATTTTGAAGGCCATGGCTCTTCCTCTGATGAATGTCCTCTTGTCTCAGGACTAACATCAGGCCTTTTAAATGTCACTTGCTTCTTCAGAGGTGGCAAAAAAGAAAAAGGCTTATTTAATTTCTGGGAGAGAGCCTACTGTTTCCACAGCATGGCACAACAATACACTGACTGGTGAAGACTGTAGTCTGCCTGCCAACATAAAGAATAGCAGAGCATCTGATGGCTGAGAGCAGGAAGCACCACATCACCTAAGGACAAGGAACCAAGATTTCTAATGCCCTTAAAGCCATACCAGCTCTCTAAACTAAATTAAGAGGTCAACTGTTTAGTTGAAGAATTAAGAGAAGAATTAACTGGGTACTGCTGCACGGAGGCAAGCTGCACATTAGCAAATGGAACAACTGGTATCTTGAAAACCTGGAAAAGAGCTGGGAATGCTGCCCAGAAGCAGGAAGAAAGCAGTCAATACAGGCATCCTTTTCACACACAGGGCTGGGTTGATACTCAAAGGCAGAAGTGACATAAGCCCACATACGAAGGTTTAAGCAATGCTAAAGCTAAGACAGGATCAGATGTAGTCTCTAATGCTTCATTCTAGCACAGAATTTAGAGACCTGACCCACATGCAAAGGTTTCAATCGGCAATATTGTCTACGGCAGGAATTGGCCAGTTTTGAAATAGTTTCATTAAGGAAGATTCCGAATGAGTTTGAAGTGCTCTAGTCCCAGCTGAATGAAATGCTTTGACTCAGAGATAAAAGTGTATGCAGGATCTGAACAACAGCTGGGATGTGGAGCTCCAAAATGTACATACATGCACATACACACAAACACACATCCCACACACAGAGCAGAGACCAGAGCAGCCCAGTTCTGCATATATATCTGAGCAATCACTCTTTCACCTCCAGCTGGTGCTGGGTGTGGAGCTGCCCCTGCAGCTGTTTGATGCCAGCAGTGTGTCTCAAGGCACGGGTTACACCTTCTCTCAAAGGAGTTGTGTGGTGAACTCCTGTGACTTTTTCAGTGCCATCTTTCTTCTCCTGCTGCCCCTTGGCAAACCTGAGCCAAGCATCAAATACCTACAACAGGAACAATGAGAGCTGCGAGTATTATACAGACAGGTTCCAGGCCAGGGACTCCCCCTGCAGACAGCAACACTCTCCCTACCACTGGATAGGAACAGGCAGAGCTACAGCAACAGCAGGACACTGCCACAATGACAAAGGGACAGAGATTTAAGTCAGCTGAGGCCAGATGGGGAAAAATGTGTGCATTTTTTAATCAGCTAAGAAATTTTAGGCAGTTTTCCAGTATCCCAAAATGACATACAGCACCCCAAAGAGGAAAGGAAACAGACATTCAGTGTGCGCTCTGCTGACTGCAGTCAAATCTGCACATGATCTGCACATCTGCAAACTCATTTGCCTGCCCCTGCCCTGCACATCCCCTTACCTTTCTCTGCAGTGAAAGGGACCAGTACCACAACGCTTGCACTGTCTTCCGCTTTTCCCATTGCCGCTGCAACAGCTATCAGGGGAAAAAAATGCACAGCAACCAGGTTAGGAATTCACATACACAACACCAGGAACACCAGCCAAAGCATCAAGCAAGGAGGAAGTGATGGTAGAGCCAGAAGCAGAAAAACCTACTCAGTTCACCCAGACTATAGCAAGGTGTCTCTTGTGCTGGCTGAACCAAAAAATCCTGAAAATGTTTGAATAAAGTTTTCTTGGTCCTTATATAAACGGAACATGAAGGAGAAGGGAGAATTACTAGCAAGGTATCTACCCAGGGGAAAATTCCTTACCTGAGTTTTCCAGTAAGAGAAGGAAGCAGAGCAAAGTCTATGAGTCATTAGTTCATCTCCCTTTCTCTGCAGCAGCTGCAAGGCAACCAAAACAGTGAGTCACTTGCAAACAAACCCCATGTGTCTGAGCCAAATGCTATTAGAACAGCTACTAAGCAGCCTTTATCACCCTTCCTTTGCTCTGTTGAGGCCACCCTCAATACCCAAGTGCCCTACAGTGTAACCCCATTTGCAGATATCTACGGGCCCAGCAAGGATTTCATTTGCAGTATATGGTCCCACCCTGGCAAGCTCAGGTTGTCTTGTTAAGTCTGTTACTTCTATTAGTTTCTTCCGGCAAGACACAGATATGCTCTTTCCTGCTCAGTACACAAAGCTGTTGTGCTCCCCCTCAGCCCAGACTGCCATTCCCTTCATCAGGGAACACAGTGTGTTTCTCCACACCTGTAACTTCTCCCAGGCTGGGGAGGTTGCTGATCCTCCTCACCTTTTTCCCAAGGCACTGCTGACGATAATTTTTCCATTTCACCAGGTACTTCTGGAGCAGGTGCTGCTGGTGGTGCTGTGCTGCCCTGTGGTGCTGAGCCCTCAGCATCAGAGACTCCCTCGTTAATTCCTTCCAGTGAAGAAACAGGCTCCATAAACGCACTATTAGCGGAAGATAAAATTAACTCATGTACAAAAATGAGACTATTAATCTCAGAGTATCAAGTGATCAGCTACTCTTCCCAACTGTTTCAGCAATGCTTAACTTGGACAACACTCAGCACTGACAGTATTCAGTATAGGAAGAAGAACTGTGAAACACTTCCTGTAACTGACAGGGAGCTGTGACTTGCAAGTCTTCCCTGCTGCCACTGACATTCTTTATAACTTTTAGGAAATCATTTGCTTTCTGTGCTTCAGAGTCTTCATGTCAAGAATGTACCATGGTACCATGAAAATGCTTGTGGAGTTTGAGGGTCTTTCAGTACAAATTACTAGAGAAAGACTGAAGCAGTAATTGATTAGACTACTTGCACTGCCCTCAAAACAGATGTCTGAGGTTCTCAAAACTAGTAACGGAAAAATCCTTTGAGAAGGAAGTGTTACCATCCCTTATATAGTACAAAGAACAAACAGAGAGGCAAAAGTAACACAAGCAGCATTCAGCAGATCACTGGAGTCCCAATTCACTCTCCATTCTGTGGGGACATCCTTTGTAAGCCAACAGACCATCCAGTCACTTCATCTGTACAGATGACACAACAGACTGCCCTTGGCTCATACACAGACAACGAGGTCTTCTGAGAGTTCAACATCTACATCAGCTCACCTATATCCAAATGTTTTCTGGCCTCCACCACAGCTGTCACCTTCAGATGGCAGTGACAAGCTCGTAGCCAGGCAGTGTCCCTCCACTGCAGCAGCACCTAAAGATACAATGCAAACAGGAGATGAGACACAGACTGGCACTGCAATGGAAGGGGACACAATGTACTCCCCATCCCCCCATCGCTGGTCACATAACCATTTCCACCTCATTTTTCACATAAGGCTCAGCAGGACAGTAAGAATTTCCTACAAATTAAATACAGAAGTACTTCAGAGGGCCCCCTTGGCACTTTTCAAGGCGTTCTTCTCTTCCACCCACCCCCTCCCTGCCCCACCTCACCAATACTACTATGCTATATCATACCACTGGTTTTCCCTTCCTTCTAAGAAATTAGTAGAAGAAGGAAAAGAAAAAGCGACGAGCTCACAGAGACAAGTTTCAGAGACACCTGTAAAAACAAGAGACTCCCACTTTGCAGATCTCTCTTAGTAGTGGCTCTTAGATTTAAGTTTTTGGTTGTTTTAATTGTATTACCTGACCCCTGCCTGAACCAGCAGCTATATTGGGACCTTGGCACCTGCTGTACAGATCCTACCTTTGACAGGATTGCTCTCCTGTAGTGCTCATCTGCCCGAGTAGTTGCCTTAGATTCATGTAGAAGAGCAAGGGCATTTTCTCTCCATGTACACAGCACCTGTCTGAAGGCAAAAATACACACAAAATTTAAAAACAAACAAACTCATTAAGAATGATTCTCACTTGTTCATTTGGCGCTTTCCTATTCGCAAGGGAACCAACACCAGCTGCATCTATAAACTCAGTCATGCAAATCAACTTCTGCCCGTTCAGGTCTGTGCTGAAGAGAAGGCAGTGCAAAACAGAACACACTCTGAAATCCAGCAGCTTCAGCTGAGCCAATCAGGCTCTGCAAGTGATTCAAGCTGTATAGCACTAAAACAAATAAGGTAATTAAAACTAAAGTAACTACAACCAATGCAATGTGATAATATCTTTAATCAGTCTCCTCACTGTAATGCAAGAGAGCCTCTGCATCTTCCAGGCTGCTTTAATACCATAACAGACAGGGAATGATGCAGTTTGCTGTCTGATGACTCTCACAGAACTAAACAGAGATTTAAGAAATATTCAAGCAAAACAGATAGCAAACAGGAAGAGGTTGATTTCTTTTAACTAGATGACCTGCATGCAAAGAAACAGCAATGCATGGCGGAGTCAACTGTCAGCACTGAACATTCAAAAAGTTACAAAGGTGGCAGGGAAAGAAAGTAATTAATTTGACTGCAGTGCAGTCACTTCTCTCATGCTGCCTAGGAAAAGGCTCACCGCAGCAGCAGTTGAGTGTGCTGATTCTCCTTCTCAGCTACTTGATACAGAATGCACTGCATGTTTTGTTGGTAAATCTGAAAAAAAAAATAGTATTGAGAGGTAAATTTACCTCAGCTGTTGACACCTGTGAGGAGAGGAAGCATCTAGAAACTCTTAGTAGAAGCTCATAAGTAGCACTGGCAGTAAAGGGGGAAAAAATACAGCCACTGAAATCAAATGCTGCTTTTCTGTGACAAGCAGTCACCACACAATAGTTAACTCTAGCTGTGATAGACCATTCACCATTGCTACAAGACTACCTTGGTTCTTCTGCTCCAAAAGCAACGCTAGAGCTCACACAGCCCTACATACAAGAGCCTCCATTCTACCTTGCACACGTGGTGTGTACGTGCCTCAACTGAAGCAGTGTGGCAGCTCTTCAGCTCTCACTGAAACACTACGGCACATGCAGATAAGTGCCTCAAAAAGGCTGTTCCATCCTACCTTCCAAGCTGCCAAGGTCCTGCCCAGCAACACGTGTCGATAGTGCAGGTCTGCTTGCACCAACTTCCTCCATTTCTCACGCTGATGTCCCACATACTAGAAGGAGGAAATGGAAAAAAAACCAAAAGATATGTACACATGAAGGAGGGAAAACAAGCAATGGCAGAGAGAGGAGGGAAAAGGACCATTCCCAGTCCTGGAGAAACATCAATCCTTCACCTTGCTATAATAGGTTTTCACTCAAACTGGTGCTGCACTCTGCTATGTCCCCTAAAAGGCCTACCTGAGGTGCTTTTTTTCCTGCCCTTTGCAGGAATCCTCTTGAAGACTGATGTGAATCACTCAAGTTAATAGGTCTGCACCAACACAGCAGCTCCAACTATGAAATTTCTCATAGATTCTCAAGACATGCTGCAAGGCACATCTGGTACCTCGTATCAGGGTAAGGAAAAGGCCCAGCTCTGTGACAGTGTTTGCTACAACCTGTACACAAATACAGGCCATACACAAAGGCCCGGCTGCAAACTTCTAACTAAAGTTTTGAGAAGGGCACACCCAGTACTGGGTAGAGACAATTTTGTCACACTAACTCTGGTTACATTCCCAGGTACATCTAAACTATATTCCTATTCTCACCATATCTAGTTATCATGATACATGAAAAAGAGTTCCCTCTCCTCCCTACATAGTTCCTGTTCCACCCACACCAAACTGGTTTATTCACGTGAAAAGGGAGGAGAGCTTGGGAATGACTAGTATTTAAAATAAACAATTTAACTTCTAGCCATATGGGTACAAGCGATTCAAACACAACAGAAAGACTTCACGCTCTTCTCCATCCGTTAACTCTCTCACCTCTCTCCACTTGTTCCAAGTCCGCTTCACACACTTTGAACAGTGAAATCTTAAAGCTTCTGTCTCCTTGAGCCTTCTGTAAGAAAAATAATTATTCGTCATACAATGCAATCCATGTTACTGGACACTTCTAGCACAGACTTGAATCCACATTTGTTATTTTCAGTAATTCATTTACTGCAAGACAACTTAGTAGACTCCAAAGCACAAAAAAGAAGTGAGCACCATTGTGAATTAAATGCTGTTTGTCCAAAGTCGGCTGCCACGGGGCCAATCCAAATCATTCTCTGTTTGAAAAAAATTCTTACTCTGTTTCTCTCGCCTGAGTCTTTTGCTTCCACAGACAGAAGGCCTTTAGCAGCAGCTGGTTACTGTAGTGATCTCCTGCACGAACCAAGGCCTCCTGCTCCTCCAAACACGCAGCTGTTCTTCTGCGCCAGCAGCACCAGGAACAGCGCAAGAGCCGCCTTTCGAAATGAAGGACAGCCTGAAACGGACGGAAGGCGGCAATGAATGCACAGCACAGGCCAGCTACAAACAACAGGAAACAGCTCCTTAAAGATGACGTGCATAGAACTGGCCAGTGTTTGTTTTCCTGAGGTCAAACAGCAATGGACACACCACCAAAGCCCCTTTGCTGTGAGGTTACGAAACGTGCTCTGTAGGTACCTGTGTGCATGTGGATGGAGGAGCTGTTACCAAAAACCAGCAGGCCAAAGAGAGGAAAAACACAAACTGATAAATAGCATGTGAAGGACTCCTAAGAATCGATAAATTCCGGAAACCAGTCCTGTTGAGTGTGCAAGAACTGATAATCTCACACCACCAAGGCTGGGCCAGATCTGCACAAGGACACCCACACATGCTACAGTCAATTTGGAGGTGTGAAAGAGACCACACAAAAGGCCACAGTGGCTGCTACATGTAAAGACTCCAGGACTATACACATATATACACACACACACACACCCCCCTTAGAAAATGAAGGGCCTTGTAAAGAACTTTATGGACACCTACCTAGAAGCAGCTAATTTCTCAGTCCAACCCCGTACTTCTTAAATAGGCTGGGGTTGGTCCTTTGGTATTATTATTAGTATTTCAACAAAGTAACTGTGAGACAGTGTGTGAGAGAGAAAGCACACACACATTTACAGGGTGAGAGAGTAAGTGAATGAATTATATGAATGGCTATCCTCTAGTAATAACTTGATTCTTAACAAACTTGATAAATAACAAATAACTTGATTATCAACAAACTGCTCAACTTAAAAAAGGTGATCAGTAAATATTGGTTGCAATCTTTTTCCCCTGACTTGATCCCTTCAGGGAAAAGGTAATTTACAACAACCAAGTCCATCTCATGCTAACTCATATTCACAGACAGTGACCATGAAATCATCCCCTCTATTTCCTAAGCAAGGTACAAGATTTTACCTTCTCCTCTCCCATTCGATATTCTTGCAGCTTGCAGGCCTTCAGCAGCCACGTGTCAAATACCTGTCTCATCAACACCCTCCTGGCAAGCAAAAAGGGAGAATGTCAGCACAGGAGAGAATTCCTTCAGAAAACATTGATTTTATGAATGCCAACTGATGTCAAATGAGCCTCAGAGCTAGGCTTAACCAATCTCCCTCTTAGATTCCACAGAGAAGCAGGAGATGTAAATTGTTCATTACTCACAGAAAATGTCAGAGCAATTGCCATCAAGTCATGCCCCCAAAGGTATTACTATACTTTAGAAGAGAACCAAAGGCCCACAAATTTCACATTTGTACAAGTTTGTATTAATATTTCTCTGCATACCTGTAATGGGCATGAGCCACTGACGTTAAGGCCTGCTGCTGTTCTTCCTCCTTCTCTTCCAAACGGGACTTCCAACGGTTCCAGAACTTCTGCAACACCTGAAATAAAAAAAGAAAGACACAAAATCCCCCAAAGATATCAAGTGAGGAGAAGAATGCAAAGAAAGAAATTATTAAAGTCCTAATGAAACTGCATACTGCAATGGTTGCCTCCTGCACTGCTTCATACACCAAACTTTATAACCTCCTACAAGTTTTTCTGGTAAAAGAAAAAATCCACCATAAACACAGAGGAACAAAAAACTAAAATAACATATCTAAGAGTGGCAGTTGACTCACACAGATTTTCTGTGGCTATTAGTATTTAAGAACGAAGCCACTGCTGTAATAAAAAAGTGCTTTGGAGGTGACAGTGGAAGTCAATAGGACAGCTCAAGACAAACTAACACAAGAACCAAAGTCAAACTCACTGTAACTCGATGCTGACGGGATGACAGATTTGTTCTCATTCGCTGAAGACGAGTGTCCAGGACATTCTGCTGAAGACCCTTAAAGCCAAGCTCCTGTAACAACAAGAAATACACACAACTTTCATTTGTAATCCAAATCAGGCAATTTAGAACAGATCTACAATCCTAGAATCCCTTGAGTGGGGGCAGAACATGGTAAATAGCATTACAAGAGCATCCTGCTTCAAATCACTAATCATTCTGATCTTATAATCACTAATGTTTTCACTTCATGATCCAAACCAGTTTATTGGTATTCTTTTAATGATCAGTACTGATCCAACCTTGAAAATAGTTCACTTCCAAAAAGCTGGAGGCGTGCTTGTGCCCACCTTTCAGACAGCCTTCAGGGATTTATTTTTTCTTTAAAAAACCCTAAAACCTAAACAAAACTCCAAACCACTCAACTACTTGCACATACAGCAAGCTATCTTTGGTCTCATGTGAAAAGTAGCATGCACACATTACTGCAGAGAAGAAAAATAATTCTTGTAGCAAACAGCATAAGAAAAAAAAAATCAAGAGGAAAAGGCAATCTCATGGTGGAATAGCCAGGGAGCAGGTAACCCAACACCCTCAAGAAACTTTGCTAGCTTCCCAATTGAAAGAATAGCTGTTCTGGAGATCAGCACAGTTTCCCCATTTGGATTCAACTGGCAGATTCCAGAATAGTTAAAATTTAGAGACCTGGTATATCTCCCACTTAACACCTACACACCACTGTCAGTGTTACAGTGACACTCCACAACCCCTCCCACCTGCCACATGACAGTGCTCTTACCAACAGGTGACACTTGTAGTGCTTTTCAGCCAGCTCACACTGCTGAGCCTCTTCCACACACAGCACAACATCTGTCACTGAGTTAAAGTATCTTTTACACAGAAACAACCTTCTCCCACAGAGGGGCACTACATCTCCATCTAAATTTGCTTCAACGTTTGAATTTCCAGCACTGTTATCTGCAGAAGTTTTGACTACAGTCAAACTTTTAGATTTTGCTGGCTTATCACAATGTGTTTCTGATTCACTCTTAAGTAACATCATAAATTATCTTCTGCAGGCTCTCAGCTGCTAATATACTGTAATTACAACAGTTTAATGAATTGGTAGTATGGCATTACATAAACCTATCTAATGACATGTTTGTTGTCACTTGTGCTACTGCACAACACTCCTGCTTATTAACTGGATCTTTCCCCTGCGGGAATGCTTCTAACTTGTCTTTGCTAGGGACCAAACACAGATTGGATACAATGCTTCCAGTGTGCAAAGACTCTCCACAAGGCAATCCTTGCTGCTTGTTTTTCCAGGTCCCTTTGGTGAGCATGCATTCTTCTCCTGCACTCCCATGACAGCTGCCAATCAGAGAAGCACCTCCGGAGCACCCTGCTTCGGTGAAACTCTTGGGCCATCTCTACAAGACAAACAAATCACTCATGGCTTGTTCTGTCCTAGGCTCATTCGTATCAGATGAGATCCTGGCTTCTGAGCCACTGGTTCAGAAGTGACATGAGCGCTAACACTGAAAAATCGTTACAAGAATTCACATTCGTCTAACCATTTTCATTCTTTGTAACCATTTCTTGTATTCAGACCATATTCTTCCTATTGTTCACAAAGGCAGTTTCAAAGCAGCAGCCTACTGTACTGACTTAAGAAAGCAAAGTTAGGACACTACTACCTGTTCAACATACACAAGCTAGCTTACATTTCAGCATACTCCTATTACTAGTTCCTACATATCCAAGCTAGATTCTTTTCTACTGCCACCAGTCAAAAAGCAATTCATACAAATATCTGAACTCATTCCCACTCAAGGGAATAAACAAAAGAACTGGTGTAATAATCTTTACCATCCTATAGGAGTTTTGATTTGACTGATTATAAAGAAAATCCACAGACTGACTGATCAAAGTCTTGAGTATATCCTTCTCACAGGTATCTCAGTCAAAATACAATAGACAATATGCAAGTTTTCATCAAGGGAATTGTAAAGAATTGTCTTTTCAATCCCATGGAAAGCAGGTGATCTTCCTGACAGTTCAGCACATGAGCTGAGCTAGCCAGGTCTGTCACGGTGTACAACCCAAGTTGCATCTCATGACCCGGTGGGCAGAGACATTGCAGTGTGACCTAGAACAGAAAAAACCATCCCCGAGCCCTAAGCAAAGGGGCTGAGCCCTGTTCTGTCCTAACTCACCATTTTCACTCACCATTCTGGTGTTTCTTTACTCTGTGGAGGTTCAGGTATCCCAGCCATGCTCCCATGCATCTCCTCAGCTCCCAGTGCTGATAGTGAGTTACTGCCCTGATGTTCTTCTGCCTCTCATTCTGGGTGTATAAATACAGCTCTCGCCACTGCAACCAAGCCTGAAGGAACAATTAAGGAGCAAGGGCAGTGAGGGGAAAAAGCAGACAAGATTAGGGAAGCAGAACAAAGAGAAGGAGAGGAAGAACACACATACAATAGGAAATTCCATGTAAGATCTAAAGGTGAAAGCCACGAGCAATGAGGTTCCCCCCATAAGAGGGGGAAAGAAACCCAACAAAACCCAAACAAACACCAAAGGAATGCTGGCATAGAAACGGTCAAAGATGTTTTTCGCTCTTTTAAATACTTTCACATTTTTTCCCATTAAAAGACCAATATAATACTTTTCTTTTGCCAACAGGCTTTCATTCAGAGTGTTTTCATATAAAAGGGAATCACATCAAGAGATAAGACTTCCCAAGTCAAAAGTTTCTATCCTTAGCAGAATACTGCCCTTAAACAGGCCGTGTTACATCTTACAGTGCAGGTCAAATTAAATACCACCCCTTCTTTTTAATGAAATGGACAAAAAGCCACAGTTTCAGTCAAAGAAAGAAAGAAACTCATGCTGTTTTCACTTCAGCTAAGATCAACCATCTGGACAACACTCTTAGTCATCTGATTTAGTTTTAAGTAGTCCTGCAAGCAGCAGGAAGTTGGACTTGATGCGCCTTGAACTCTGACAGATTTGGCGCTGTGACCACTTCCCTGCGGAGTCTGTTGCAGGGACTGACCACCCTCTCAGGAAGATCCTTTTCCTAATGTCCAGTCTGAACTTCCCCTGACACAGCTTCATTCCATTTCCCCATGTCCTGATATGCTATTCCATCGTAAGTAATGCAATTTGCAAAGTAAATGAGTACAAAGCCTGATTTTTATTCATCTGCAACATTTTCACACGTGTGCAACTTAAACATTAGCAATGGCAGTAGCTGAAGCTCCTGAGACTTACTCGAAATTGCAGGCTCTGGGCCCAATGCTGCAGAGCCAAAATATTCATTTTATGTCCAGAGCATTTCTGGTAGTGTTGTCTTCTCCACACTGTCCATGAAATGCTGCCAAAACAATGTTACAGACAAGTTCAAACACAGGTGACATAATTTGGTGCAAGAAATCACTTTTGTCTCACTGGAAAAAGGTATGGACAACAATCTTTTTAAAGAACCACAGAATGGTTTGGTTGGAAGGGACCTTAAAGATCATCTTGTTCCAACCGCCTGCCATGGGCAGAGACACCTTTCACCATCCCATGTTGCTCCAAGTCCCATCCAACCCGACCTTGAACACTTCCAGGGACAGAGAATCAACATCATCTCTGGGTAACCTGGTTCAGTGCCTCACCACCCTCAGAGTAAAGAATTTCTTCCTAATATTCGATCTAAATCTACCCTGTTTCAACTTAAAGCCACTTCCCCTTGTGCTCTAACTGCATGCCTTTGCAAAAGTCACTCTCCAGCCTTCCTGTAGGCTCCCATTAGGTATTGGCAAGCTGCTATAAAAGGCCTCTTAAATTCACAGCTTATGGGTGTGCCAGAAGAACTCACACATCCCAGAAAGCAAACGAATTCTTAAAAAAATCAAACACTGAACAAAGTCACTGCAGGAAAAGATAACATAACACAAATAAAAGCCATGGCCTTATGGTCAGTGCCTCTCTGTCTGTTTGTATTCCATCCTTACCGCAAGCAGCTTCTTTCCCTGAATGCCAGTGCCACAGACTGCATCCCATGTTTTGTCCTTTGAACATCAACATAAACCAGCCAGTGCTGCCAGGTCCTGAGCATGGTTTGCTTCTTTGCTGTGCACGACAAAAAAACGGCAGCATCTTAAGTTCACGCAGGAGTCTGCACATCTCAACCACTCCACCACACATCGCCCCCGACTCCCGTGTCCTCAACCTGCAGGGACACCTTGTGGGAAAGCCTGAAACGACAGCCACCCTCCCTCTGGTCGAGGGTGTCACAGTGAGAAGTCTCAGAATTGCTGACAGCCCCGTCCATGCCACTTGTTCAGAGCAGCGTGAATTATCGGACAATGGCCGATAATCGCTTTGTCTTCCGTGCTTACAGGGGAAATAACTGTAGAACAATATTCAGCGTAACAACTGCACTGGGTAAGAATTAGAGGATTTTCTTTGGTTTGTTTAAAAAAAAAAAAAGTTCATCAGGTTCATCAGTTGCTTTTTCAGAGTTATTCTCTACTACAAGCAGAGAAATCAGCCAGAAACAAGCCAACTTTATTTAGCAGGCTGGTCATGCAGCTAAAAACAGAAGTGGTGTCACAAATTCCAGTTTACCACTTTATGCAGTGCACTGCACTTTCTCCTCACAGCAGGCTGGCTTGTCAGAACTGACACTGTTAAAGCAAAGTTATTAGAAAAAAACGTCATTGATTCCATGCCACTTCACACTTACACATAAAAAACCCCAAACTTTTCTTTTTGAGGATTTCCTTGTGAATCAAGCATTAACCTACCTTGAAACAGGTCACCTTTTTCTATTTTTAACTAAGTAACACACAGCTTCTGCTGTAAATACTCTGGCCTCACTCAGTAAGAAAGGAAGTCTAGATAACCTGCCAGTTTGTGTCCAAAGGTGCCGTCTCTAGGACACTTGGAGGCTACGTTCATGTGCAAAGAGAGCAGTTAATTTATTCCACAAATCAGCACAGAACAAAACCACAGTATCATCTTTAAACAAGGGTCAACCTCCCTTCAGCAAAACGTATTCCCTGAACCCAAGAAAGTTGCTACCAGTACAGACAGCTCCAAGTCAAATCCCTTGCAGAGCAAAGAACCTACACAGTAAGACAAAGGGCACTTCAAAAGTTTGGGCTTCTTTCAATTGCAAGACACAAGCTGGAAGGAACAATCAATAGACATGAAATAAGTGCAGTTAGAAGCACAGGGAATTACTATCTAATGTCTATAGCAATATTTGATAGAGAATTCCAGTAACACATTCTATCAAAAAACATCTACTTGAAAACATATTGTGATTAAGTAAAAAAAACAAAACAAAACAAAACAAAAAAAACAAGCAAAAATCAAACCACCCCCTCAAAAACAAACAGTGCAATCCAGGGCAGATGGAGAGGCCCTCAAGCTTATTCACTGGCATCCCTAAATATCTATATAGCTACACCCCTATAACAGAACCCCCCTGCCATCTGCTTCTGCAAGCACTGCACTGCCATGGGGTGGGGGAGCTCAGGGTACAAACCGGCACAGGGGACATGGACTCTGGTAAATATTTCCCGTGGAAACTCCCAGCTCAGTGTGCCCCCAAATACTGGTAATTACCATCACTTCACTTACCATGAGATTCTGCAACATAATACTTGTTCCTCTTTCCTTGCTGTTGGCATACATAGGCTCTCCAAGCCTTGAATATCAAATTAAGGAGTAAATGGCTGAAAAATGAAAGAAGTGCCATTCAGTAAAATCTAAAAATAAGCAATGAAAACAGTGCTCTTGGCCTATACCATGGATGGAACTTGCTCACTGGTACTAAAACCTCCTTGAGAACATAAGGAAAGTTTCTCATATACACCCCAGTGGGAAGTCATTTCACTAACCTGTAATAGTTGTCTGCTCTGAGGCTGAGCTTCTTTTCTCTGCAAACTGTCCACTGCTCCTTCCACTCTCCAAAAGTTTTTTGAAGAATCTTCTGATCATAAAAGCATCTAAACAGTTGAAAGATTTGGACAGGGGAAACGTCATACAGGTTTCCAGAGCAAACACAAATCAGTTTTAATGAAGATTACAGCACCTCTTCTCCAGGCTTGCCTGATTAGCCTAACAACGTCTAATTGCATTTAAAACCACTACCCTACTGTGACACTTTATTCCAAGACTCTGTGAAGTATTGCAAGAAGCAATCGTTTTACTGACTGTAAATACTTCACATAAAGACAAGGAATAAAAGACAGATGTTGTTAACTTGTCAAACATCAGAGTACCAGTTGACTTAAGACCTAGTCACATCTTTTTCCCTCAGTTCTGTGTTTTACTCTAACAATCGGAACAGTAGATAACAATACATGTCTTTCCCTTTCTAATTTTTTCTTTGCTACTTTAACACAAAATATTTTATATATATCAATAAATACAAAATCTACATCAGATTTTATAATGCTTTGATGTTTCCATCATGTAATAACAGCAGAATTAGGCCCAGAATACCTAGAGGTCTCTCAGATATCAATCCTCTCACAAGTTGCAATTCACAGCCACCTACCCCAAGCCAAGCTGCTAAGTCATTCCAAGCACTCATGCAGAAAAGGAAAAAGAAAGAAAAAAAATAAATGAGCTATATGTTATTTTTTTGGACTTGGTGCATTAACAGTATTGCACGTGGATTAACAGGTATTACAAATTAAAGCTATGGAGAACTGGGGACTTTTAAATCTAGAAAGGCAATTCATTATTGCTTATGCTCCTTGCAGGTCTTCATAAAATCTATTTCCCCTAAAAAATAAATTCATCATTGTGCTGAATTTATAGACAGCCAAAGTAGTGCCAATGCAGCAGATGGGACAAGAGGAACAGTGATGTTCACAGGACAACTTCCGTTTACCAACTAAGGCAGAAACAGAATATATTTGATACAGAAAAATGAAACTGAATGACTAAGGACTCGATCTTATTCCAAATGCAAGTCTTCCCACTGGGAACTGCTTCAGTTCCCAAGGGTGTGGTCAAGCAAGAATGAACATGCAAATTAATGCAAAACAAGAAATGAGTACCAAAGCGTGGGGTTTCAGTAGCTCACAGAACACTGACAACAGAAAGGAATTATCTGCCACAGGCATTTCCAAGCCAGACACCAAACATATACAGATATACATCAAGAACCACAGTGCAACCAGTAATATTAACTGAATTTCATATTAGGAGTTGGACTCAATAATCCTTGTGGGTCCCTTCCAACTCAGAATAGTCTGTGAAATCTCTGTCATCATAACTTCGGGAAACAGTTAAATTTAAAGCAGGTATCCCAATCACATCCCATCATTTATATGCACATACTGTTCAACTTTATCAAAACACAATTCCTATGAATTTGGTTAATAAAAGTTTAACCATGATTATTAAACAAAAAAGCAAGAGCAAGAAAGGTACCCAAAGAAAATCTTCAAATGATCTCAAAATACATCCAAATATTTCCTTGACAGCCATTACTCTCTTAACCCAAAGGTTTACCACTAAGCCATTAAAAACAAACAAACAAACAAGCAAACAAATAAAAAACCACCCAAAAAAACCCCAAAAAAACCCCAACCCTGAGTTCTGGAATTTTATCTACCTGGCTTTGGAAGGGAGAACTTGTCCAAATGTAATTTTTGCCCACAGATAGAAGAATTTCCTCGCTAGATATCTGGAATATAAGGAAAGGTTAGTTGTCTTTGTACTTCTCCTCTGCAAATTCCCAGGCAGCAGTGAAAATAGGATCTTTTATTCTAGTTTCAGTAGTAAAAGTAAGGGTCTGGTTTTCAGAGATCAATGCATATATGAAATATTTAGACCCTGAAATTAGTACCTGTAACAGAGCAATTCATAAAGCATAAAGAGGCACAAGCATCACTGCAAAACTTGAATTGGGATGTACTTCTTTAGGAATGCTGGGTAGCCAAACTGCCTTCCAAGCATCCCTCTCACACCCAGTGACAGCACTGAGCAGGGTGCTGGCTGGCTTGGGGGAAACAGCGATGTCACCACATTGAAATCTCAGAAAGGGCTCCGAAGAATTCTGAGTCCAGAATACTTGAGCCAATCTAATGTCTGGCCCTCCCTGAAGCCAGCAGATCTTCCTTCTTCCCCCTCCCCCGGCAGTTCCACATCTCCACAAGTTTTTCCCAACAGCAGCTCAGCTCACTAATGTGTTACTGTGACAATATCACCCTTCCCGCCTCGTTTCCCAATGGATTTCAGAGGCAATTGGCACACGGAGGGCCCCAAAAAGCACCAAAGGCTTCACAAGGTAATTAGTTAAAGCACACAGCCAGGGCGGGGGCCTCCCTCTTTCAGCAGGTCTGAGCTGCTCCATCAGCTCAACAAATGATGGGCTTTTAATCTCTAAACAATTACATCCCACCTTTGTCAAGATTCTTTCGACAAAGAAGAAAAAAAAAAACAAACACTAGAGGAGGGCAACAAGAAATCATTGCACCTGGCAGTGTATCAAAGAATATTGTTAAACTGCCATTTTTTAATTTGCCTTTGAAAATAAAAAATACATGAAATCTGACTGTCAATCCTCATCCTCAAGTTACCACAAGGCATCTTCAGAACTGTCTGCCGTGGCCATGAACTAAAACTTCTGCTGTCACCTGCACTGGTCCTACGGAAGCCAGACATTTTTTACGTCTGATCCCCTGCTCCATTTAGTGAAAAATACGTTTTGTACTTATCACCTGCTTTGGAATTTTTTTAACATTCTTCTTTGACTCCGGGTATACCCATCTTGACCTGGCTTGTCATGACCTCTGTCCTGAAATTCATGTGTTGCAGACTGGGGAGCAACAGATTGTCCAGCTGCATGAACTTGATGCTCAGGTGGTTGCTGGATTTCATGCATCATCAGGGATTTTGAACTTAAAAGAAAAGAAAATATATTTTGGGGAAAACTGTATTACCTGCAAAGAAGTGGCATTATTTCAATGCCTTGGTCTGTAACAAAGGTATCTATTCACATACAGAACACGACAGCTACAAAATGCTAAAACATTTATTGTTTCTTTATCAGATGTTTTTCAGTATTTGGAATTTTAAACTTTCCCCAACACAATCAGGAAGATACATTTCAGTACAATCATGTCTCAGACAATTCTTTTCTCCTCTAAAGCTGAAATGAAAAATCACTCCAATGCCTTTGTGTGTGTCCACACAGGGTGTCTTGACAGAGAAGATCTGACTGTGGTTTTCTTCCTTTTAGTCTCAAACATATCAAGGTATTCTGTCTACTGCTGATAAATTCTCTTGAGCACTAGTGAATTGAAGAGAGAATTTTCCTTCTTAACATAAAATGCTCTTTTACAAGGAGCTCTTTCCTAGTTTTGATCGTATTTTTACTTTGTTTCTCCTTAAAAAAAAACAAACCTGAAAATCTCTTCCTGTTTTTACATATTCATCATTAAAAACAAAACCAGACATATTTTTCCATCACACAGTTTACTTTCACGTGTAGTTCTAAGCTGAAAAATAACAAGTGTGTTTTTATGAATTCTAAATATTTTTTCTTGGTAATTTTCTGAAAACAAGGATAAAAAAAAACCCCATGCAGATAAAACTTGCTGTACCGGTTCCATTGAAGCTTCTTTCCCAAAACAAATGCTGCCACCACCCTGAAAATTTGCACATTAGAACCACAAACATATCCTTGAGTTCCAGAAGAGGCAGCAGAAGAGGATAATCTGAAATCTCACCCTAATGATCTCCTGAACTGAGCTAGGGAAAACATGGCTGCAGCCAGAAAAAAATGTTGTTTTCATAAAGTGATTGGAACAATGCAAGTTTCAAAAGTTCAGCTGAACAACCACTATTAACAACAAATCACTGAGAAGAAATACAGTATTTTTGGCTTGTTTCAGCAGGCTGCAAAAAGTTAAAAAAAAAAAGAGTTAATGGAAGAAAACAAGACCTGTATTTTGTGTGAGAAATACTTGTTCTGTAAAACATTATCTGAATGTTTTCTGGAAGAGGCAGGCCCTGTCCAGCACACAGAAGAATTCTGTTCACATCAAGGTGTGCAGTTAAGGCAACTCTATGCACTTCTGAAGAGGAGTTTCATGACTTTAAAATTTATGCAAAACAGTTTTCAGCACAAGTTCTTGTACACACCTATTAGGCCCAACTCCCTTTAAAACTATTTCATCTGCTCCAAAGGTAAACCCGGTGTGACCATATGCAATGACAACCTTACACAAAGGAGTCGAAAAAATCAAACTTGGGTAAAACAAGCAGAAGTTTTGTATTAAAGTCTAAGGTGTGTGAAGATCTAATAATTTTCCAACATATGTACATTTAAACAGATTATTTCTCTATTTGAAACACTGTTATGTGCTGCACATATTTAATGATGACAGCTTATGTCCCCCGAAATTGATGGCAAGTGACCATGAAAAGGAAGAGTCAAAGAAGGATCATTTCTCCCTTGTGAAGTTAGAAAATGAAAGCACAAGAATAAGAGAACTAACATGGAGTAAATCAGTGGCTGGGCCAACAACTGTGTCCAAGTATCTTATGTTCCAGTCTAATATCTCAAGCTCAAGAACATCAGTTTTATATGTAAATGTTATGGTAATGTGAACCCACATAAAGCTGTGTTTCATGACCGGTTTGCGGTGGGGTGTTCACTGTTTTTCACTTTAAGAGGAACATTTTCTGGTTAACAAGGTTCCATAGAGACCAATAAGCCCTTCTGTGAGAATAACTCAACCTTCTTCTGTCCCATGGAAATCTTAAGATGTCATAAATATGAAATAAAAATAAATCACAGCTGAGGTCTTTAACATGGTAGCTTCTTATTACCACTTACCTGCTCCCGAATTTCTCCATTTCACTGTAGTTCCAAGCCTGCAGTAGAAATGCACTCTTTGCTCTGCAATGTTGTCTATTAACTTTGGACAAAGCATAAACTGGTGCCTGTTACTTGTGATGAATCCATCGCATGGATCTGTGCTAAATGCAGTCTGTATCATAAAAACGACATGACTTCCACTCAGACAACCTGCACTCAAACAGCAAAATGCAATTCCAAGTGTTTAACATGAAAAGCATCTGTGTGTCTCACAGCCTCACTGCCCTTAGCAACACTGTGCTGGCTTAATTTAATGGTAATGAAGTTATAACCATTTGAATCCTAAGGCAGCAATTCTGCCCACCTAAACAAAAATGTGCTTTCTGGTGCTGTAAAAAATAAACTGCTCCAAGTTATGTGCCCCTACTTAAAAATAAATTAATTACCAAGAGTGACACAATCAGCAGCTGACTCCTTTTCACCTGTGGTGTGTTTTTTTTTTTTTAATACGATATTCCTCTCCTTCACAAGCATTTAGAAATGAAGAAAACAGTGAGTTCCACCCAGCACCAGCAAGAATTTCTCTATGCATGGAACCCTGTGACTCCCAAAGGTCCCGAGAAGAGTCCAACTCTGTGAAAGCACCTGAATTATGGCCAGGCATCTCCTTTTAAGTGCGAGATCCAAAGCGGATTTTTCCATAAGCATTGGTTAGAGTGTGACCAAAACAAAACAAAAACAAACAAACAAACAAAAATCTAAACCAAACCAAACAAACTAAAAAAAAAAAAAAATCCTATATGATTTTTCTGCAGTTTTACTGCACGAAACTCCTTTCACCAAGTAACTACGCCCTGAATGCTTTTCGTGCTTATTGCCAACCACTGGAGACCCACACGACGCTGCTCCACAACCCCGCCGTGAGGGGGACCGCGGCAGCGGCTCCCGCCCTTCACCCGGGCCCTGCCGCCCGCGCCCCGCTGAGGGCGCCACACACCGCGGGACCGGCGGATGCGGCACCCGCATACGAAACGTACGGACACCAACGCGGAAATCCACCGCAAAGCGGAGAGAGGCGGAGGGAGGGACCAGCAGCGCCTGAGGCGGCCCCGCCGNCGCCGTCCCGGCCCCGGTGTGACCGGGATTTACCGACCGCAGGCACGGACCGAGCCCGCCCAGGGAAAGCGGCTGAACGGCCGTGCCAGGGAGCTGTTGCTGCACTTAGGAAAAACCCTGTGTTCTGCCACTTCTGTGCCACTGGACATTCCTGCTGGGAGCATCAAGCAACAGGCACCTGTGACAAATGTGCCTCTGGGTGCCAAGAAAACTGTCGTAGCTCCCAACAGCGATGTGCACAAAGGCGACAGAGAAACACAGCACAGCTGAGGCCTTCTCAAAGCCTACAGCATCTCATAATAACCACTCAGCTCGAGGCTGGGGGCCCCCTGGTTGCTATGGAGTCTCCCTGCGTATTTGCTTGGAAAGTACTTGTTGCCTTCGAGAGACTTGGCAATAGTTACGGTGCTGTCTCATTAATAATGCAGCACTTTGTCACGACAAAAAAGTGAGAAATGTTTATGTCTCGTATATTTCTCTCATTCCACACGTAACCAGATTTTAATGTTGGTATTCAACTTCACTAGAGATCAGGGAAGAGAACACTTTATTCAGCAGATCCTACGCGAAATTCGTTGTTCCTACACGGACCTCTCTGCCCGAGGTGTTCGGAAAGCCTTGTGGCCCCGCTGGCTTCCTGCGGCACAATGGATGCAAGTGCCGGGGACAGAGCTGTGGGCAAAGGGAGCAGGCGATGTCGCTCAGTAAATTCCTTAAACTGATGTTGAAAATAATGTCTGCTCCTTATTAGCAAAAACGGAAAGATTTTTCCGGTGCCTCCGAACAAGCTGCTCCGCTCACTGCACCAACCCAGTCCCGCCGTCCCATGGGAACGCCAGGCTTCAACTTGACAGGACACCGGTGTGGGTTGAGAACGCCGGGACCCTGCCTGCGCTCACGCTGCCGGGCTGGGCAGCGGGGCGGGCCCGGCCACACCGCCCCTCTCACCGCGGGAGCCGGGCCGCGCACGGCGGGACGCGAAGGCGCTCCCGGGCAGCCCCC
>VZTF01000167.1:788804-824918 GCA_013397755.1 Cnemophilus loriae
AGTGCGGCCGGGCGGGGATCCGCTGAGTCACCTGCCCCACTGCCACTGTTCCCCCGCGCGGCTCCGGCGCTTCGGGACGGCGCCTGGGCCGCGCTGCCCCCGCGCCACGGGGCGAGCGGCGCCCGACCCCTCAGGGCCCCGCGGGGTGTGGGGGTGCGAGTCCCGGCGGCCGCGCGCCCCGGCCGTGCCCGCACACCGATATCCCCTGTGCTGGAGCCGCTGGAGNGGGTGGCAGGGGACAGGCGCTGTTGGGGCCCACGGCTCTACTCTGCTGTGCCCAAGTGCTAAACTGACTCAGGCTGGGAAGAAAATGCACCCTCTAGAAAGGTATGTCTTGAGATCTGACGGGTTGGTTTTGTTTTAATTAGCACCGCGGTCAAAGGCTTTGAAGTAACCATGGATAAAAGAGGAGGTGCAACAGAAACTGAAAATGGCGATGCTTTCCTGGAGCTGAACAGAATCACGGCTAAATACCCACATCGTTACACAAAGGTCAGCTCGCTCTCCTTTCTTCTCCGAGTTGTGCGTGGAGCTCTCTGTCACAGGAGTAGAGTGGGAGGGGGAGGCTCCTGTGAGAGGGAAACAGTGAGGTGAAAGCTGAAAAGCCTTTGCCTGGATTAGGATTTGCAAGGTGGTGTAAAATGAGCGGCTTGTTAAATGGGATGCAGTTGTGCAATCTTGTCCTCGATATGCTTTTGATTCCCACCACCTTATTTTAATATCTGAGCACCCCACAGCATGTGCTGAGAGATTATCGTAGAGACTGAAGTATGTTGTTCTGCCAGCTTTCTCAAGCACTTACACTTCGTAGTTGTGCTTTCAGCAGTGTTCTTTTAAGAAGTTGACCAAAATGTTTCCTTGCAGTAGATGCCATTGCCTAGGAAGGTGGTAGCACACTATATCTTATCAGAACCTTTCATATGCTTACTGGATGCCTTTTGTAACCGTAGAATTGCTCATGTTTGATTGCTAGAAGCTGAAACAGTTGTGACTCCAATCAATGCTTGGTGTTAAAACGCTAACACAGGTGCTTTTGTTTAACTGTGATGCCTAAATATATGCATGAGTGGAAGAAGACCAGCCAAATAACTTGCAAATTAAAAAATAAAGATTGTTGCAGTACTAAGTGAGTTTGATATGCTATGGGGTTTAGGATTCAAATCTTGTTTGGGGTTTTGGTACCACTGCTGAAAAATGCCTTTGGACAGAGTCTGTAATGGTGGTTGACTTTCCCATGGCTGCAAGCTGTGGGAACAGGTGGTCACTGCTCTGTGGAAAGCTGTTAAGATACTTTGCAGCAAATGGCCTGAAGTGTGGAATAGGGTGAGACAGTTTACTGTTGCTGACTGTGTTATCTTCCTTGAGGAATTTGGAGCTGTTGGCTTTTCAGTAGGTTGTTTTTTAAAGGAAAAAAAAATTATCATTGTGGCTCTGTTCTGTTGAGATAGTAGAGCTCTGGCTTATTTTAGGTAGACATCAACAATAAACCACGTACTTCAGAATTGGCAAAACTTCATGGGAATAGTACAGCTTTCTAAATGTCTCTAGCTTCTTAGAAAAGATGTGCCCTTGACTTTTGAGGATGCAAGGTATACTGTTGTTCAGACCTTGTTAGTCAGTTAACTGCTAAGTGAAGGGGGGGGACCTGTTTTTAAACTTCCCCTCATGAAAAAGTGGAATCTATTCTCGTTCAGTCTTGCCTAACTCTTCTTGTGTGGTAGCTGAACGCAGCTTCAATTTCTGCTCTGCTGTTTGGGGCAGTGTTCAGCCCGTGCTGGTGGTGGCTGTGTACTGAAACCAGTGCATTTGTAGCTTCAGTTTTGTTAGTTCAGTACCTGTAGTTTCTGATCAGGATAAAGTTGCAGAACTAGTGCCAGAAGGTGCCTAGTCTTGTTTATCAGTTGGTTTCCAAGGAGCCTAAATCAAGAAATACCAGAAATCAGTCTGTGTTAAAATACCTTACATCATATGGCTTCTCTGCATGTAACAGCTCAAATATAGCTGATTTAAGGTGCTGAGGTAATCAGCATTGTAGGGTATTTTCATGTGTTCCAGTTTCCTACTAATTAGGGATTGAGGGAACACTGTTTTGGGGTATGTGCTGCTGATTTGGAAAGGGGAGTGATTTCCTTTAATGGTTTATATTCACTTACTACCACTAGGAAAACATCTGGCTCATACTATGAGTAGTTCTAAGCTGTTTGATAACAGCTAACCACACTTTTCCCCCAGCCTGCTTAAAAGTATTAGTGTGTGAATTAAACAAAAAACCCACATGTGGAAGTGCCAGCATTTATCTCCTGTGTTACAGGAGTGCTGTACAGTTTAAGCTGTGTCTTTCCTAGTTGTTGGGAAGCTGTTCCTCCAAGGGCGCACAGCTAATGAGTGAGAGGCAAGAAACAATTCAAATTTTCCTCACTTGAGTGGAAGAATTGTGATAGGATGTGAATGAGAGCCTGTGGACTCCCTCTCGTGGCCAGCAAAACAACCCATTCCCAATCTGGTGATGGACAGGGCTGTTAGCGCTTGTAGTGTCTGCTTCAGGCTCTGATAGTATTACAGCACTGATGTTCCTCACAGATTGAGGTTTATTTTGGGAACCCGTGGGCAGGGAGACCAGGCTCCCTTTAATGGAGCTCTTTTTGCCAAGGACTAGTACAGGGTGATGCTTGGGGTGGGGGGAATGTTAAGGTATTGTCCAGCTACCAAATCGCCATCTGGAACAAGTGTCAAACTCACATCGTTAATGAACGGATTTTAATCACATGGGAAAAATGATGTGACAGTTCTGATGGATATTGTATTCTTGGGGGAAAAGGGTAAGGAGATTTCTTTCAGTTTGGCTGATGTGTGGTGTCTGCTGTTAGGGTTTCTTTATCCTTCCAGCTGCCCACTGATTTCTGCACAGTTCTGAATCAGTTCAGTACAGTTGGGAGTGAGGCAGGTTGAAGAAAGGTGATCTTGGGAGAATGAGTAAGTGTAACTGGAAATATGCATCTTAATTGCAGCAGAGTTAATGATGATTTAAAGCACTGATGGTCACAGCATTAATAATGCTTTCTGAACGTAGCAAACTGCAGTGAGACAGCAGTGGTTGCCAGTTGAGTGACTGACTGCTCAGGGTGTGCAGCGGTAAACTAAGGCCTGTTCAAAGCCGGTAGAAAGTGGGAAAACAAGTGAGCATTCAGCACTGATTTGGTGTTGGGTGGAATGGGTAATTGTATAACACATATTCTGGTATCTTGGAGTTGGTGATGGTCAGAAATGGCAAGCTTGTCTGGAATTTCCAGATCTACACCAGTAACTGGAATTGTGCTAATGCTTTTTTTACCTGCTGAACCTTACATAGCATTAACCACAGCAGTTTTGATTCCTTCTTGAGAATTCACCAGCTCCAGTGTCCATGATGCCTGTGTTGTTTATAAGCTGAACTGTCCAGGGAAGTGAATACATAAACATTTATGGTGTGAACAGCCTTGGAGCACTCATGACGGCTGAACCTGGCCTAGTAAGGCTTACTGCTTTGAATAAGTGTTTGGTCAGTGGCCACTGGTAGAACAATTGAAATATAAACTTTCAGTGCTGTATTACAAGGATATGAAACAACATATTGGGAAACCTGGGCTGTCAAATTAAAACGCTAGATTGAACAGGCAGTCTGGAATAGACGGCTTGAGTCACTTAAATCTTGTCTGGATGTGAATTGAAACTCATGTCTTGATTTTTTTAATTTTTTTTTTCTAGGAGGAACTGCTGGATATTAAAGAGCGTCCCTACTCTAAGAAAAGACCTTCTTGTCTTTCTGAAAAATATGACAGGTATTTTCTTGATTATACAAAGGCTATATACATTTCTTTCAAAATAAAAGTTTAAATTGCCGAAAACACTTAGCGAAGAAGTGCTCTTAGGTTGATGGGAGGTGTACGTGCCACAAGGTTCAGACTGCTACAGAGTCCAGTTTTCAGAAGTACTAATCTGCTAGGAAAGGCTCAATGCTCTGGCCAGGGATTTTGTTCTTTGAACAGAGATTATTTTCTGCTGGATCTCATAACTTCACACAACACAAGTCTTACAGACTTGCAGGAAAAAGTACCAAGAACATAGACAGGTGTGTAGCAGACTGGGTCAGTTTGTAACAAGCTGCCTTGCTTAGTGGATTGCTCTCCCCTGTTGACACTGTACCTCAATAAAAAATGAAAGTGAGTGTTCTTGGCTGGTGTTTGTAAGTTTATTAAGCAGTTTCTTTACTATTCAGATGAACTTACTGTAGGAGTGTGAGATTGAGGTAGAATTACCCAAATGCTTAAGAGCAGCACTGTATGATCTATTTGAACTATTTTTCAGCGTACCAGGTAAACTTCACCAATCACTAGTCTTTTAAAATCTGGTAGTGAGTATTATATTTCCTTGCTGTTACAGAAGAGGTCCAAATACCACATGTGATGTAGTAAACCGTAGTGAAGCAGATTTAGAAGTTGGGTATGAAAGATAATTCACTTGTACAGGTTGCTAACCAGTGAATTCTAGGTTTCCAGCAGCAGCGTTATGAAGTATTTATTAGACTACAAGATAGCAAACAATCCTGCAATTTTATTTTCCCAGTGATGGTGTCTGGGATCCAGAGAAGTGGCATGCATCTTTATATCCAACTTCAGGAAGAACTTCACCAGTGGAAAGCTTTAAAAAAGATTTGGATTCAGATCGGACTTCTCTTATGCGTAGGATAGTAGGTGAGTGTGTTCTACAGCACATTGCTCAAAACTCAGCCTGGGCTGTTGGCAAAACCTTTCTGTCGGGATAGCCCAAAGGAGACTAAACAAAGTCTCTGAAAATTGTTTGACTGCACAGGGTAAGTGTCAAAGAAATCTTGGTTGTTCCAACTAGACTGTAGTGGGTTTTCTGGTGACTGTTGTCTAAGAACGAACCTGGGCAGCAGTCAGTTACATGCTCCTGTTCTTGCCATGCAGTAGTGAATACATATGTAAAATGCAAGTGCCGGGACGATTTCCCTGCAGCTCAAGGCTGAGTACTTAGAAGGTCTATACTGGGAAAGCAGATACTTCCTAGGAGACCGCAGTGGTTCCTCAATACCTGGCTGTAAATTTTTTGTTTGCGCTTCCTGTGGTCTCAGCTAGATTAGCTTCCCAAAAATAAATCATGAGCATTTTCTTTTAAAAGCCCTGGGACAGCAGCAAGGCTATGGAGTAGAAGGCTGCTATGCAGACAACTCACTTGTCTTTACTAATATATTAAATTTAGTGCTTTCTGTGTGGTCTTTGCCTTGCAGATCCGAGAGAGCGAGTGAAAGAAGATGACTTGGATGTAGTCCTGAGTCCCCAGAGGCGAAGCTTTGGAGGTGGCTGTCATGTGACTGCATCCGTCAGCTCCCGTGGGGCAGGGAGCACCCTGGAGAAGGACAGCGACGGTGTCCGTGTGATCGGCGGCCGCAGGATTGGCAGTGGCAGGATCATCTCCTCTCGGAACTTCGACAAAGACCATCGGGGTGGCGATTCCAGGGATGCGAGAGACCGGGATCGGGACAGGGACTACAAAGATAAACGCTTCAGGGTTCGTTCCTTCTTTTCCTGGTTGTGTATCACATCAGGGGGTTTGGACACTTGGCACTGAAAGCACCAGGGGCAGGTGAGCTGCATGCAGCAGTTCAGTGTTCTGTGCAAGCAGGCCGTTTATTCTTAGGGTGTGAAGGGTGAGCATTTGGTGCTTCAAAACTAAGTTACATTTAGAGAGCTCCACAGGGTCCACAAACCCTGCCTGTGGCTGACTTTTACTAGCAAGATATTCAAAAGTCTGATAGTTCATTTGTAGTTCTTGACCTGGCAGTTATCAGCAAGCATTGTCTGTAACCTCAGCAAATGAGAGCTTTCTATGCTTTCAGGCTTTTTTTTAATACCTTTTTTTTAAAAAAGAGGAACCATTAACTCTCGGGCTACAAAACCGAATTTATAGGAGCACTTGCAGGTCAATAGCTTTTGGTGTAATGAAGCAGAAATTCAGCTGTGAAGCTTAAAATGTAAAAGCTTACAGAGCATACAGGGAGGTTGCTTAAACGTTTAAAAATCCCCAGAACTGGCGTGAAAGGTGGTGATTTGCTTTGGAAGTTGGGGAAGAATCTTACAAAGCAGCATTTTATTAGTGTTAAATGTTTTTAATATCCCCCTTCAGAGGGAATTTGGTGACAGCAAACGTGTGTTTGGGGAGAGAAGAAGGAATGATTCCTACACTGAAGAAGAACCCGAGTGGTTCTCTGCTGGGCCTACAAGTCAGTCTGAAACCATTGAGCTCACAGGCTTTGATGATAAAATTTTGGAGGAAGATCACAAAGGCAGAAAACGTACGAGGCGACGCACAGCCTCCCTGAAAGAAGGTAAGGACAAATTTCACAAGAGCTCTGCTTGTCTGCTCATGGGGCAGATTGCTGGCTGCAGGGGTGACTGTTACAGATCCAGTGTAAATAAAAACCTTTATCTTAAACTTGCATAGCTCTTGGTCATCCTGAAGCACAAGATGTAAAACTTATAATGGTATTTGTAATCTGAAATATCAATTGGGCAATAAATTACTATTTTTTTTTCCAAAGAAAGGCAGCATTGAGAGGCTGGGAAAAAACCTTGTATGGATGTTGAATGATATCAGGAGTTGATAGGTTATTCTAAAGGTCTTGTTCATTTCTATATCCTGCTGGGTGCTGAAGGCTTTAAATCAAGCTAATGCTCTGAGGTACTTGAAATATTTTTTTTCCTTATGGTAATACTAACATTAGGAACACTGATCTGGGCATACAGCTGCCAGTAACATAGCTTTAAACTGAATTTGGAGACTCGAATTTGTGTGCAGTCATTGGATTATTACAAAAAAAAAAGCTGCAGTGTGGCAAGAGAGAAGATGACTTTAATGCTCGAAATTCTGCAGGTGGACAACAGAACTGGATTGTGGTGCAGTTCCAAGCACAGGAGTTTGTAGCCATGTCACAGCTTTTTTGCAGTGCCTGTGCAAGCTTGTTGAGAAGTCTTTAAAGTGAGAGGTGCCTTGCTCCTGATGAAGAAGAAGCAGTATTTGTCATGTGTTGACTATTAAGAACCCATGTCAAGAAGGCAGGAGCTGCCAAAGGATTCTTGATGGAAAAACAGCAGCAGCTGTTGACTTTCTGCAACAGCTGTATGTGCTTGGTGTGGCATAACAGCCCGAGCTGATGAGGATGCAATTGTTTGTGCACAGTTCAATGGCAGTTCTTGTTTTTTTGAGCTAGATAGTCTTACCAGACTAGAAGCTCAGTGCTAGGAGGTGTAGTGGGTGCTGTTTTCTCTTGCAGGAGCCAGCACAGCATAACTGATGAGGTATCAGCTGGGGGCTGGGTTCTCTTGGGCCTGTGCTTCTAATCCCTGGGCGAGTGCATTGGCTGTCAGTCCCACAGGAAATAGTCAAGTTCAGTGATCACTTGATTTTCTTTTTAAGGCATAGAATGCAATGGTGGAGTGGCAGAAGAGGATGAAGTGCAAACTGTCCTTGCCAATGAAACTCCAGCAGATCAAGAAGTTCCTAGAGAAGCCGTTTTACAAGAACCAGCTCCAGGAGAGTTTGACTTCAATGAGTTCTTTAACTTGGATAAAAGTGTTCCTGGCCTGGCTTCAGTGAGTTTTTTGGTTTTTAAGACTGGGTATATTCATGAGAAGCATTTTTGCTGCAGCTGCATTCTGTGAAAGCTAAAACTTCTTGCTTTGTGGAAGTTCCTTTATGAAGTGTGTAAGTTTTAAGATGAATTTGCAGAGATTTAGCTTTGGAGTGTTAGAATGTTTCTGCCAAAGTGCTATCCCTGGGACTGGCTCCATCTCCAAAGTGTTTGAGGCAGACTAGCTCACTATTTTTCCTTTCTTTTGGTCACTACTTGAAGGCTCAGAATTGGCATTCTGAATGGATCTTCTTTGGAATTATTAAAGATACGTTCAGAGAAGATTCACTGTATGAATTTAGTATAGCTGAAGACAATCTTTTCTATCTAAGTCTGGGAATTGCAGCAAACAGATCTTTTGTGCAGACTTCCTGGCAGGCAATGAGCCTGGAGACACTAGTGGTAATGTGCCTGAAAAGACGTATGTGTGAAAAGGTTTGAATCTTTATTACTTAAACCTTTAAAAGGTTAATTAATTTTTTAGAACTATTACTCCTGCGTTGGATAAACACAGCCTACTAATTCAGTCAAAAGTCAAAAATTGTGTTCTGGCTGCAAAGAAACAGACCTGACAAGATTTAGAAACATTGAGGTTTAAAAAAAATGAACTTCTGACCTAATCTTTAGTGTGGACAAGCTGCTTGCATTAGAAAAGAGTCATCATGTGGTGCCAGTAATTTGACAAATACATAGAGGAGAGTTCATTCTCCTTATAGAAGTTGTAAATGATGTCTTTAGACTTGGTAATCTGATTTTCAGCGTACGTGCAAGATGGTGACTGCTTTCAAAAGCAGGGAATTCCCAAGTGAAAATACCTGCTGATGAAACAGATGGGCAGATGTTATAACTTGTCATAAAAGTGAGTTTCTTTGTACTGGTGATATGTCTGTGACAAGTGTTATCATAGGTTTGTACATTTCTTATCTTAATTCTTCTAATATGTTAGAGTCAATCAAAACCAAATGGAGCAATACTGTTCTTTCTTCTCTGTTGTAAATAGTGTTGAGTGCTCCTTGTTTGAGAAAAAACAATTTCTCTGAGAGGGAGAAGCTGCTCGTCCTTTTGTCTAAAACAAAACCTGCTGCCTGGTGAAACTGCATCTGTGCCTGTTGAGCCAGGCTTTCACTGAGTGCTGCCTTGCAGGATAGGAGAAGCTTTAGTTTGAGTTATATTTTTGTAATGCACTGTTTTTTAAATACTTGGGGTTCTTTTGACACTTCCACTTTAAAATGGTGTAGTTAATGGTCTTTGGGTGCTCTGATTGTGCTGTTTCAGTTACAGTTTTACTGTGAGTAAATATTTGGTGTCAGTTAGAGATGTACACTGGGTTATGTTAACTGCAGGAAAAAAGCAGATCAAAGCTTTGAAACTCTGGGAGCAGCATCGAGTTGTCTGTAGCAGAAGAATCTTGCTTGCACAGTAAAGCTTCTCAAAGATGTTGCTGATCTTGCTTATGTTAAGATTTTTTTCTTTTTTCCTCCCTTAGATGATAGAGGATGTGCTGGGGGAAGGTTCAGTGTCTGCCAGCAGGTTCAGCAGGTGGTTTTCTAATCCCAGTCGTTCTGGAAGTCGGTCAAGCAGCTTGAGATCTACCCCTCATGAGGAACTGGAGAGGCTAGCAGGTAAGGCTGCAGGACAGTGCAGGGTCAGGTAGGCTCCTTCCACATTCTTTCTTACTCATTCAATGAGAAGATGGCAGATAAGGCTTTAGGACAGTGAATTCTCACACGATTGAAGCACTTGACATTCTTTTGGAAGCTCTCAGAGTAAGCAGGTGTAAGTTCTTTTTTAATAAATGTTCCTGTCAGAGTTGCCTGATGACTTTCCAGCTGATCTTGGGCAAGGGGTGCGAGGCATAACTTGGCAGTGACATGTTGAAGTTGGTTGCCAGTGTATGTTCATCTTGAGCCATTGGGTTGGTAAACTGATGTCGCAGTGCTCCTGGTTTTGCTGTTTCAGGTCTAGAGCAAGCCATTCTCTCCCCTGGCCAGAACTCTGGAAACTACTTTGCTCCCATTCCATTGGAAGACCACTCTGAAAACAAAGTGGACATCCTAGAAATGCTACAGAAAGCCAAAGTGGACTTAAAACCTCTTCTCTCAAGTCTTTCAGCCAACAAGGAAAAGCTTAGAGAGAGCAGTAAGTGCCTCTTCAGCTATTGTCAAGTTCTTGTGATGCAGTATCTCCCAGCAAGAGGCTTGGTATTCTGGAAACCTCAACTGCCAAATCCAGGAGTAGGCAGTGTTACAGATTTACTTACAGTACTGAAAACTCAGTATTCAGCAGCTCTCAGTTGTGTCAATATCATCACTGACTCTTTTCATCCTAATCACAGGATGACATCAGGACTTTATCAGACTGCTTTAGTGGCCAGAAACAATTATAAGATGATGCAAGTCTTGATCTGAGTTTCCAGCTTTGTGTATGGCATTTGCATAAGTTTTGTCATACTGGTGACTGGTAATGTCAGCTCTGAAACTGTGGCATTTAAACTCTGGCTTTACCAAAAACTGACAGTGTAAGTCATCTTTGAAGGTGTCTATAATGGATCACATTGATCCATTAAGTGTCAGTATCTAAGAAGTTGAGCAGTGGCTTGAGAATGTGATGTTTTTTTTTTTTTCTTTTTTTTTTCCCCCCAAGGGTGCCTCCACCTTAGGGATTTGCATGTCTGGGCCCATAGCATGCATGGAGTGTTCAAAATGCATGTGTTCTGTGAAATCTTGAGGTCTAATTCCAAACTGGTTTGTCTTTGGCAAGCAGCATGTATTGCCATGTAAACTGGACTGAAGAAAGTGATGCCCCTCTGATTAGTGTGAGGCAGCCAGGAAGGAAAGCATCTAAGCACTGCAAATATTCTTAAGCATCCAGTCTGGGAGTAGGGAGTGTTGGCTAACCTGTGAAGAACTTCCTTAATTTGACTTAGAAGAGACTTGAAGTTCTATTTCTGTTCTGCTTAGTCTGACTTTCCTACTAAAAAACTTTTTCAAACTTTGATCCTCACAAACCAAGGATGAAGGAACAAAAATCTGTGGGGAAGTTTCCATTCACTCAGAAGTACCTGATGTGGGGCTCTGTATTCCCATAGAATGCTGTACAGTTCTTCGAGTGTTGTGGAGTTTTCAGGTCAATTCCTCTCCACCAACATCATATTTAGCCATGTTCCATGCTGCATGTCTGCATCATTGTTTCTTTTCTCCACCTTCTTGCCCAAATTTCCAGTAAATCTTATGTCTTTGGGCCAACATCTGCAACCCATGGCATGCTTCTGTCTCTTCTTCCTTTTCTTTTGAGGTCTCATACCTTGTGACATGTGTTAGCTGGTCCATGAAGCATGTTTAGCCTTGACGTAGGGCACCAGTAGGTGTTTATATATGTGTGTATATATATATATGCATATACAGGAAAAAAGTACTGCTAAGAGCACTGTACCTTATGCTGGCTATGCCAGCGAAGTCCTTCTACAGACGCTTTAATTTCTGAGCAAAAAATCTGCTTCAAACTTCATACACACAAAGCTCAAGTGTGTAACTGAGTCTCTAAAGTATCTAGATTTTCCAGGTATGTATTCTTTCTACTTATGATAGCTTCAGACAATTTGATATGGCTTGCACTGTGGCTGTAAAATCATCTGGTCTCCTGAAGTATAAGATAAATGAAACTTTCCTAATTGAAAAAGAACCAACTCAATTGTCACGTGAATATTCTCTGTTAAATGCAGGCAAAGTTGTAAAATGTAGTAACATTTCTTGCAGGATAGATGAAAGAGTGAGAATTTAGTAGCTAAAGCCTCAGCAGGTTCTTGTGGAGTCTTGCATGGCAGTAGTTGTGCATGTCAATTCTCTGAATTTGGCTATGTTAGAATGTCAGTCTAAACACAGGTCAGTCATGGTTTGACAGCTAGTATCAATATCAAAAAATAAGTTTTTGGCTTTTCCTGGTTTTCAAACAACTTCTATTCAACACCTGCACAAGAATTACTAGCTCACTTGAGAGCAGAACTGTGGTTTACCAGTATTTCTCCTATATTTCTCAGCACATTCAGGAGTCGTACTTTCAGTGGAGGAAGTTGAAGCTGGGCTAAAAGGTCTGAAAGTGGATCAGGAGGGGAAAATTGCCACTCCCTTTATGGCTGAGCAAATGGAAGAAGCCTTGAATGTCAGTGGCTCCAGACAGATGAAGAAGGATGGAGATATGACTGCGTTTAACAAACTCGTCAGCAGCATGAAGGCAAGCGGGACTCTGCCTTCACAGCCCAAAGTCAATGTAAGTAGCAGCCAGTGGCTCCTGTGACCTGTTTTGGCAGGGGGGTAACAGCCAACCCTGACCTGAAGCCCAGATGTTTTTAGAGACCTTTGTTTGGTAGAGGTATGTCAGTGAACAATCTCTTATTTTACACTTGGCTTTCACCATCATTTGTACTTAGATGAAACTGAAGTGGATCCTTGTTAGCTGGAAGACTAGTATTAAACAACAGATGATAGGAAGGTTTAGACTGCAAGGGATTGTAGGATGAGATTGCATCCTGCCACTAACTGCCTAAACACTACGCTTGACCCAGAAGCTGTCAGTAAATATTTCTGGCACCAGAAAATACTTCTAACAACAGAGTAGGTCTAAAGCATGTGTTTTTCCTGCCAAACTATGCTCAAGGACTTTTAGACTCATCCCACTTCACTAAAAGATAGTGAAGAATGTAAATTTGCCCTGTGAAGAATTTGCAGATTGATTTCAGACATAAATGGAGACTTTTGCTGTCTCTTTACATTAATGTGCAATTTTGATGCACAGAAAAATATCTTAAATAATTTCTTTAACATACAGACATTTTTCAGTTTGTACATATTTTCAGTTAACCGATGGCTCGGTGTTCCATCTCTGGTTTACACAATTACATAAATTCATATATTTGACCCAAACTTGAAAGAGGCACAGTGAACTACCTGTATTTAATCTAGCACAGGGCGTTTTTCTTAGATAGGGGAGACCAGCTCAGCCGTTAACTTTGCTCAAATTTTATTTGGCTGATGCATAAACTGCTGTTCTAACAGAACAGATGAAATTATTTCTGTCACTGCAATAAATGTAGAAAGTCTCTTAATGAGCTTGGTTGTACCTCTGTCTAATTTACAGTGTTTTCATTTTCTTAGCAGAGCCTTGAAAGCCACTTAATGTCACCTCCAGAGATGTCAGGCCAGCCTCTGTCAAAGAATATTCTGCAGGTATTCTTACTGGGGGGAGGGAAGTACTTAAAGGCATATCCCCAATGGGAAAACAGAAATTATTTGAAAATAAGGCATTTAAGGCAATTATGGGATCAGTAGTCAGACAAGATACTATAGAGAGGAAAGAGCCAGGCACTAGATCAGTTTACCTAAAAATTTGTCTTGTCATGCTATTTCCTGTGATTGCAGCTTGAAAATGGAAAGCTTGCTGAGTGCCTATGTCTAGGCAAACCAGGATTGGTGTATCTGGTTGCACAAGTCCCCCTTGTCTCTAACTTGCTATAAATAGGGTAGCCTGGAGTGTAGTAACATGAGCTCCTTTGTGTAAATCGGTCATATTTTGAATGAATGTTCTTTCTTTACTTATTCTTAGGAACTTCTTGGTCCACCCATTACCAGACCTGCTTCATCGAATGTCTTAAGTGGCCTGATAGGTGGTTTGGAGCCTGCAGCCTCTCTGCTGACCCAGAGAGCCCCCTCTCCCCCCATCCCCCCTGTGTTCCCCACACGAGCTGCTTCTGCAGATTACCTGCGCCATAGAATATCTTCACCCATTGGTGAGACTGCTTGCAAAGCGGGTTGTTACTGCTTGAGGTTTTTTTAGGACTGCTTTACAGAACTACAAAAATTTCCTGGCACTTGGTGGGCAACTAGGGCAGTGTCTGCCTTTTGAGTGCAAAATGCCCTTTCACTTACTAGTCTCTAATGTTAAATTCATCACCCAGACCTCACAGTGAGTTCTGGTGTGGAATAATGTGCTCAGCTACTGTGTAAGAATAACTTTCAGGGAGTGCTTGACCATTTGTATTACAAAACACTACCAGCAGCCTCCTTTGTAGCTCTTCAGCTCTATGGCAAGGAAGAGATGTTAGCTCTGTGTGGATTTAAGGGGTGAGCTGAGAGTCTTCACAAGGAATCCTTAATTCATGTAGCATTATTTTACTTTGGGATATGTATTCTATGTATTGAAAGAAACTGTTAGTACTTTTAAATACAACTGTTAAATATTCTTTAGGTTTTGGACAAGGTTCTCAGCAATTGCTTGGTGATCCATTTCCAGGTGTAAGGAAGCCCATGAGCCCAGTTGCTGCACAGGTTAGATGACATGCTTTTTGCTTAATGTATGTGCATCTCTTTGTGTTCTCTGGTCTAGAACTAACTTGTGGAAACAGCTGTTGCATCCAGATGTTTGTGCTTCGTTAAGCTCACTCTGAGTGTGAGGATGCAAAATCTAATTTAGTATAGTCTCAAAACCTCATTGCAATTTGGTCCATCTTAGAGGACCTCAAGTACAAGATGTTTTGCGACTTCTATTGCCTGTTAATAAAACAGACACTGTTGGTGGGCAGATGTTGGTGAAGACATTAGTAGCTATAGCAGTCAATCTTCAGTATCTTAAAAAACCCCCAGTCAGCTACAAGCTTTGACTTGTGTGCTTTTTATGCAACTCTACCTCAGATGAGTCCTCTGGAGATCCAGCAAGCTGCGTTAGAGGGCCTGGCACTCCCACATGACTTGGCCATACATGCAGCAAATTTCTATCAGCATGGCTTTGGTAAACCACAAATGGACAAAAGCAGAGATGGCTACAGAAACAGGTGAGCACCTGACTGCAAAATCTAAGGGGTATGCTGTTAACTGATGTTTAATGTGACTATTGCCTTTCACTAGATGTTAGCACTAGTCACTCAGGATTGCATTGGTTCTTGGCAGTGCTGCCTTTGATGCTGTGCCAAGAGCAGAGCCTCTTCTGACTCCCTGTCCCCTCACAGGCAGCAGCGAGTGACCAAGTCCCCTGCGCCAGGACACAGAGGGAATGCATCTTCTCCAGCCCCTGCAGCATCCATTACGAGCATGGTCAGTACCTGGTGTACAGTGGCTGTAGGGAGAACTGTACAAGTGTCTGCAGTAACCAGATTATAGCAGTGGTAACTGATGGGAGAAAGGGGGGCCATCGAGTTACTCACACTCATGTTGTATCTGTGGCCACGTGATACAGGAATGAGTTGCCCTTCATGCTTAACTGAATGTCTTCACCTTGGAACAGAGCCTTTTCTGACCACTGTCTTATCTAAAACTGAAGAAATACTGTTAATGTTACCTTGACCTCATGTTCTGAAACCAAATTGAAGGTGATTATGAAAACTCAAGCCCTGATATTTTGGTGCTTCGGTTTTCAGAAGACAAGTGCTGAAAGCCATGAGACGCTTCAGACAGCACTGGTGTTTGGGTATGAAGTGTTTGACCTAAGTGTCTGTGGGTTGCAGTAATGCCTAGGAGCTTCAGGCTCACTTGGAAAATGAGTAAAATCTCAAAGCCAAGCTATTGCTTCTCTGCCTTCAGTAGTGTGTAGAATGCAGTTTTGATCTAAATTTTCTAATTCATCACTTGCAGCTCAGGACTGATACAGGCTATCACCTGCCAAGGTGAAACAAGTAATACAAGTTTGTATTTCAAATGAGTGACTTCCACAGGTGCTATGGAACTTTGAATGGGGGGAAAACCCAAATGAGGCAATACTTCTGTGCAGAACATCAGCTCCGAGTTAATGCAGATGGAGCAGCTCTATAGGAGTTCCTATGGAGCTGCTCTTCTGAACCGATAGCAAAGAGGAAACAGCTGTAACTTACACTGCAGCTCAGCTATTTTTTGAAGCCTGTTCAGGTACATTTAACTTTGAGAATAGCTGCAGATTTTGATATTGGGCTTCTGAAAAAGCTAAAGAGAAATGCTTAAACTATAGAATAAAGCTATGAAATGAGGTAAAGTAAAATCATGGGCACACAGCAGCTGATTCAAAAGAGCTTTAAATGGAAAGGATGTGCTAGAATTGGTGTCCACCCACAACTGAGTTATTGTGGCCTGGATAATGAGCACTGAGTTGAGGCATTGCTTCTTACTGTGTTCTCTGCAGCTGTCTCCTTCCTTCACACCTACCTCGGTGATTCGCAAGATGTATGAGAGCAAGGAGAAAAGCAAAGAGGATCCAGTTTCTGGGAAAATGAAAATCAGTGATGTTAAAGATGAAAATCAGAGACCAAATGAAGGTATTGTAATGGCTTTAAAATACCACAAACAAAAGGGATTTGGAATAGACTCAGATTGTCTCAGCACATACTACACCCAGGCTACCTTTAGACATTCCTGATCCTTGGAGATGAGGAGGGTGTGGAAGTGAGGGAGCCTATGAGAGGAGGGGCTAGAGCTATGGAGGGGATACTGTTCCAAGTGCACTCTTCCAGCAGTGCTGGGGCTTCATCTCTATTTCCTGTCCATTTCTGAGCAACACTAAGAGGCCTGGACCATAACTGTTGGCAGCTTTTCTTGATGAACAAGCACAGTGACAATAATGCTTCCAAAGCTCTCTACACCAGTAATTGCAGACTTAGAGTTGTCTTGAGACAACTGAACAGTCAAAGCTGAGACCAATTAAGCTATTAAGTGTAGCAGATCAGGGAAGCATTTTGTCACCCAAACTGATGTAAGAGGCTATTAAAAGGAAATGCTCAACACCAGTTGCCTGGCCCAGTCAGGCTGACATGGCCAGTGGCCGTGACATTGTGCTCCAGCACTGGTAACTGCAGAGGCAGCTTGCAGTTCGTGGTAGCAGTCCAGCTGAAATACCTCCACTGGTAGTAGTTGATGCCAAGGTATTTTAGGCCTTGTCTAACTCATCTGGATGGTCTGTGGAAGTAGCTTCTGGAGGTGCTTTAGTGTTCCAAATCTTGCTAAGCAGATATCAGGCACAGAAGGCTGCTGTTAACCCCCAAACACAGCTAAACGGCAAAACCACCTTTGGCCAGACTTCTGGCACAACTCCACCTTACAATCTTGTCTAGGGAGGATCTCTCGTACCTCCTACTGGCTTTGGCACTGACTGGTCCATGCTGCCAGTTCAAAATACCTAAGAAAAAGGAAAAATAAGATTAAAAGTGGAGTTACTGCTGATTTTGGTCTAACTTAAGTTTCCTATAAAGGGATTTCTGTGGAACATATTCTTCTCATTACTCTTTTGAAATAATTTGGCCAGAAGCATCCAGAAAAAAGATGCTTACTGTTAAACATATAACATATACAACTACAGGCTGTGTAGTTCTGGAATCTAACTATCAAATCCAGTCATTAAGCTTTAATTTTCATTAGGTGCAATCTCTAGCTGTGGACTGTAATAGCTGTATTCAATTCTAGCTACAGATAACCTACTGTCTAGTTCTGTGGAGAATGCAGATCAAGGAACTTTGCCCACCTTAGGTACCAAACTACCTGCACTGCAGCGCTCTGCATGTTCCACACCTCTTACCCAAGCAAATCGTTGCACCAAAGAGCAAGACTACAGGCCCAAATCAGCTGGTAGGAAGACTCCTACAATGGCCTCCCCAGTACCAGGAGGCCCTTTTCTTCGTCCTGTTCATCAAGTACCCCTTGTTCCCCATGTACCACTTGTACGACCTGCTCATCAACTGCACCCAGGATTGGTCCAGAGAATGATGGCACAGGGGGTCCATCCGCAGCATCTTCCTCTGCTGCAAGCAGGTAATCCATACTTTTTTTTTTCCTGTTTATGCATGTTCTCTTTGAGACTGACTTTTTGTTAGGAACAGCATAAACTGATACTACTGGTAGTCTTTGTAATGTCAGAACTTATTTTTTAAACCAGACAATAAATTCCAACCCATCTAAATACATATGTTTTGTTTTGCATTATGTTCCTCATGCTTATCAGGTAAGAAGTTTTCTTGCTCACGTTGAACAGGTATGCTTCCTCCTGGAGTGGACCTGTCTCACTTGCAGGGAATATCTGCTCCCATCCTTGGCCAGCCTTTTTATCCACTACCAACAGCAAGCCATCACATCTTAAACCCACGCTCGGGGACACCTCTGCAGCTCGCCATGATGCAACAGCAGCTACAGCGATCAGGTAGGCTGAGACAGACTCCAGGAGTGTGAGCTCTGGAAGGCTGATGAGCCTGCTCCAGGTACTGTACTTTCTGGGGGTTGAGTACACTGTGCTAGCAGGAAGCTACTTTAATTTGGTTATTCATAATCACTAACTTTGTGTGGGTCTCAAGTGGTTTGGGCCACTGCAGGCTGTTACGCCAGAACAAAGTCCAGGTGGAGTGCTTGGTTTCAGAACATGTGTTGCTACTGACAGATCTGACTCTTGCAGCATGTGTGCAGGCTTTCAGCCTTCCTGGGCCACAGGCCACCCACCTTCTCCAGGGAAATGCTATTTGATCCTGGTCTTCCTTTCAAACCTGTGTGATACCGTGTCTGGAACTGGCAGTGTCAGGCCATTTATGGGAGTACTAATGAAAATAAACACGTGATACCTGGACTTCCTGGGGCTCATAGAATGAATAAAAGCCATATTCAGCTCACATGCCTTCTCAGGTGATAGCTCGAGGGCAAATCTGTGCTGGGTGTTACTCCACCTCTAATAGCTTTACATTTCACAGGCTCTGGAGCACAGGGATCACCTGCTGGTGCACAAACAACCCCTCAAAATGTGCTGCCTCGGACTGGATTATCTCACGGGCACACACAGCTTGACCATCGTCCCAGCCAGAGAAGTGGCTCTCCCATTGGCCTTGCAAAATGGTTTGGTTCAGATGTCTTGCAGCAGCCTCTTCCATCTATGCCATCCAAAGTCATCAGTGTAGATGAACTGGAATACCGGCAGTGAACAGTGACCACTGGGTGGAACACTTGTGATTCTTTAGACTGGATGAAAATGTCCATAGTCAGGACTTCACCTCTGTTTGGTTTTTTGAGGCTTTTATTTTTAGCACTCTGTGCAAGATTTCTTTTTGAGAGACTAAAGCACATGGCACCTGTCCTGGTCTCATGTCTGCATCAAGACTAAAGGATCCATTATGGCTTGGATAGTGAAGCCTGAAGAAATTTAGATGCACGACAAAGCCAGTTTAATCCTGGAAGTGTCTATTTTTTTTTTGTTTGTTTTTGTAAGATATGTGAATGAAGTGCTGATATTCTCTAGTGTAGAGGTAGCAGCTATGGATTCCTTCTGCAGAAAACTACATGTATAGACCCTTCTGTACAGACTTGTGTATAAACAATCTTTTGTACATACACACCTAGAATAGCCTTTTTGAATCTATACAGCTGTACATAAGAGTAGCTGATAACAGTTGAGCTTTAGTTGTGCCTATGGTTTGGACCTTTCTCCATTGTACGTGTGGGACTTTCTTTAAGATTAAAGTTGCATATCCTAAGTGTGAGTGAACAGGATGAAGTTGCTTTGCCTTTTCTTGCTGCTCATCTCCTCTAGGTCTCCCTCTCACGTTTTTCTGTCATGTACTGTGCACTCAGTGTAGCTAAAGTGTCAAAGTAAAAGCCCACATCTTGCTGTCTGTGTAACAAAGGTCTGATTCCCTGTGACTCTTGCCACCAAATGAGAGAATTGTTTAGTCTTCGGAAGCCTCGAGGATGGGACCTGGTGCAGTCATGATAAAGCCAGATCTTCAGGCTGTAGGTACCTACTGGTTCTTGCTCTTTCAAGAGGGCTGGTGCTGGTCCTTGTTTAGCTGCAGTATTTTCCTTGTTTTAATCTTTCAAGCCAGTTACTAAAGGTCATCAAAATGGAGCCTTGGAATCCTCACCCTTCAACTCCTCAGTCAGAGCTGTGGAATATTCTGTACTGCCTTCAGTGCTGTTCATAGAAGGCAGTCCCAAGAACTGTCCTCAATCTAGTGTGCATCCGGTGATGCCATTACTGTGAAACTTGCCTTTGGAGTCTTGTTCTGTGGCTTGAAAGGGGGAGGATGGGGTAGTTTTGTGATCTTACTGTGTATATTTGGTTTTAAAATACTATGTTCCTTTTAAGCCTGTTTCACTTCCCCGAACAGTTAAATGTTCTCTTCCATCCTTCTGCATGGTTCCTCACTTCACTCCCTCACTTGTGTTGAGTCTAGTACTGCTGTCATGTCCTCTACCTAGCTTAGGCCATTGTGCTCTTTTAAGAGGTGAAAGTAAAACCAGAATTCTCACAGACTTGCTCTTTCTGAGGTCTCACTGAAAGCAAAACCAGCAGCAGGAGAAAAAACAAAAAAATCACTTGTCTTTACTGTAACCCTTGCCAGTGTGCTGTGGTGGGTTTGTTTCAGTCCAGCAGAGAGAGACAGTGTTGTATGGAAATAGCAAGCTGCAGTCTCCAACGTGGAAGCTGTTGGAGGTCACCCATACTTCTAGTGGTTGTTCCCAAAACAATCCCTGTAAAACATGCAATCACCAGCTTGTCCTTGTAAGATTGTTTTCATACTTTTTTAACTTGACACTTTCCCAGTAACATTCTGTAAATAAAGTTGATTCTACCAGCTGTCTCTGTATGAATTGCTCTTGTATGAAATTGTCAGAATATTGATTAATTTTTAGTATTGTTCTTGGGGGTAAGATGGAACCAGGGTTTGAGCTGAGCTGCAGAAAACTTCAATTAGTCCATGGGTGGGGAGGATCAGTCTGCTTTGGAAAGAGTCACTGGCCTCACTGAAGGCCGGGGATGGAATTGCTGCATTTAAATGTCACAGTTAACTGTGAGGAATGAGGCTCCGTGTATTAAACGCTGTAAAACTAACCAGCTCTAAACAAAGCGTGAATGGCTTTCACTGCTGTTTCCTCACGGTCTGACTGACAGCCTCACCTTCTGCCCCTTCTGCTCAGGCTGGTAAACCAAGCACACCTGCAGCAGTTCAGCTCACCATGCAGGGGTCTAGGAGAAGTACAGGTGCAAATCCTTGGAGTACAATCAAGGCTGGGATGTTTCCTTACCAGGCTGAATAACAAACACTGTTCCAAGGATTTAGTGCTTGAGTGGGTGTCTCTAGTCACTTTGTCTTTTTGAATGTATAATAACATGAGGGGGAGTGTTTTTGATGCATCTAAATAAACACCCCTACTTCTTTTTTGTAGGAGAGCAAATGCTGGAGGCTGATGCATTTGAGAAGTGCTCTTGACATGAGCTAAAAGCTTCTTTATTCATCTCTTAAGCAACAGAACCACTCTACGAGCAATGTGCTTCTCTCGGGTACCTTACTTCTCTATCTAGGCAGGAAATTGTTTTAAGAAAACTTCAAAGCCTTTGGTCATGCAGAGGCAGCTCGCTCACTTCCACTAGTCTAAACAACTGCACAAGCCAACTGCTCCTGAGCAGAACTGCCCAGCTTTTCCACAACTGCAGGACTATTAATAGCCTTGAAGTATTCCAACAAGAACACTTTCAGATAAAGGCAGCTGGAACTCTGTCCTCTAGCACTGTTTGTAAGATAGGGTTCTCTAGCTTCTGTTTCTCATGTTTTGTTCTAACTTAGAACAAAATAATTCCTGATGTGTGAACTCTTTTCTAATTTGGAAAGACACGTACATGCAGCAGAATTTCATCCCTGCCATTAAAGCTTTTTGTAAGATTTTGCCCTTGTGAAAGTCACTTAACCATTTTCTCATCTCTAAGTTCTGCTGGAACAAGACCCTGCAGTATAGGTTGGCCAGAAACATCAATCACTTTTACCATGCAGCAAGGTACTATAATAAAAGGCCATTTCTAAATCAAAATTGGGGGCGGGGAGGGTTGTCACAATTAATGACAAATTTCAGGCACAGCAACAAACCATGTAAGAATAACTTTATTTCTTCACAATCTGAATAACATCCTCGTCTTCAAGAGTATGGTCTTTACCAACTTTTTGAGGGTTGTGTTTAACAGATGAACCCCAGACCAGTGCACTGAAAGAAGAAAAATCAAATTTAAAAGGCTTAGAAGTATGATATGGAAGCAGAACAGCAGCTATTTCTGTCACAAAGCTACTACAGAAAGCAATGCTTCAGAGCTATTTTTATTCTCCTACAAGTACCTGGCTGAGTGGTCAGTGTGAACCAGGGTTACAAGCAGATCAAAACAAAGCCTGAAGTTGTCCCAAGTACCCAAGAGTGTGGGACAGTGGCTTGCAATGCTGTGTCTAGTGCTACTTTTAAGTAGCAAAATAAATTTTTCTCCACAGAGGACATTTATGTAGGAAAGAGCATAAGAACATCAAATACATCAACTGAAGTACTAAGTATCGTAGGCAGATTTATTCAATTTAACATTAAAAAAAAGTCCTGATCTTCCCTTCTAGTTTAGAAGAGGATGAAATAGTTTACCTGAAGGCAAGTTATTTTCTGTCCTATATATTCTTTTACAATAATACTTACTATTTAAAGTCTTTTATGAGATTTTTGTGGATCTTCATGCAAAAATCTTCCACTGTGGTCTTGCAGTAAGGTAGTACCACAGGAGAGGTGTAGTCTGGGAGCTGCCCTTTTGGTTTGGTGTAGCTGTAACACAGATGGAACCACCACTCAATACCAAAACCTTCTTTTTCAAACCCATCCTGATAGTTCATCAGTGATTTGCACTGTCACCCCCAGCATGGGGGCCAAGTCCCACTCCTTCAGTGGTGACAATGGAAACACTGCAAAATGTTTGGTGGACCTAAGCTGAAAATGCATCTGGGCAGCCAGTAGTTGCAGCAGGTTCTCCCTTGTAACTGCAAAAGTTTCTCACTTGTGAGCTTTCTGAAGGTGCTTTAAAAAAAGCCAAATGGAAATAGTTGTTGGAAAATAATATCTTTAGTATTATGGTTCCAACTTGCCATTTTTTTTCTGTGAAAATCTCAACATATATTAGAAAAAGCACCTGATAAAGTCTATAGCACAGATACCTAGACCCCCTAAATCCCTTTTCACAATACATTCTATGTTTTCACAAGAAGATAGATACAAATTTAAAAGACAACAATTACTGTATTATGATTATTAGTAAATTCATTCATAAGTTCATCCAAAAATGCATAAGAATTATGAGGTAAACCTGGAATAACTTGTAGTAAAAACACCAGAAATTCTAGATGAAGAACCAAGTTCTGGTAAGAGAGCTGCATCCGAAAAGATGATTTCATCTGGAATCACAGTGTTACCACTAAGTTTGGCTAGAGTTCCATGTTTTCAGGAATTTTTTAAGATGTGCTTTGGGCTTGGTTTCACAAGGTTCTCATTTAATTCCCCTGCAAATTCAAAACAGCACTTGTGGCTATCACACAACAGCTAAGAGCAGCACAATTTCTGGGTTACAAAGCAAACACCAGTTCATAGAAAAGCATTATAAAATAGTCCTCATCCAGTCCTGAGACCTTTTTCAGTCTCAGCCATACACTTAACTCCACAGAAGGCAGCAGCTTCGACTCACATTCGGACTAGTTTCAAGTAGTCCCAGATTTTCTCCAGCAGATCATCAAAGTTCCAGCGATGATGAGCAGATATTGGTACACAGTGGGGTACTTTGTAAATGATATCTAGTTCTTCAATGGAAATTTGGTCAATTTTATTTAGGACATAAATGCATGGGATGTAAACCCTGCAAAGAGAAAGAAAGTGTTAGAGCAACCTGACAGCAGCACAATGGAAAGAAAAAACATTTTTAAAAAGCTTATCCCTATGTCGATGCCACACTGCTGGCTCAGCTGCTGTGGGCAGCAAACCCGAGAGACAACTCTTTTGTTTGTGATCCAGACTGCACGTGTGCCACAGCCAGGGAGCCAGCAGTACCTGTTTCCTTCCACCACGTCAATCAGGTCATCGGCAGTGGCGTCGCTGCGCAGGGTGACATCAGCATTGTGGATTTTATACTCTGCTAAGATGCTCTTCACTGTCTCGGTATCCAGCTCACTCTGAGGACACTGAACAGACAGGCACAGTGTTAAGGAATGGCAGAGCTGACAGCCAAACCAAGTGTTACAATTACCAGTGCTGTCACCTAGCAACCACTGCCTATACATTATTAGAAAGAACAGCTGCATTTTAAGTTACTGGATGTGACTCTGATTTCACCACAGCTGGTCTGAAGAGAGGGAAAAATAGATTTAAATCCTAACAGCTTCATTTATATAAATGCCCCACTGAGAGCTGCAATCAGACATTTCAGAAGCAGTTTCCTTTCAGTTTGGGACCAGATGCAACACAAACCCACGTATGTACTAGTTCAGAGCCCAGACAACTACACTTCGGGTATTTGGAGCGCAGAGTTCTGATTTCTGGTACCTCTGGCTATTTCTATGCTTTTCAAGATTCAGGTAAATGGGTTGCAAGGCCTGAAACTCCGAGCAATCCTCTCCAGAAGAACATTGTAGCTACCAAGTAAGAGGCAGTTTTTACACACTCTCCTTTGGATCTCAAACTTGTTGTGTGGAAAGCAACCGAGGCTCTGTTTTGGGGGCAAGGAAGTGGTCAGGCTCCAGGGGAGGTGTGGAAGGCCTCTAAGGAAACTAACTGACTGCAGCACAGTACAGCAGTTCAGCTCCTAAAGAAGTCACAGCACAGCATGGTCCCAGGCACACCATCAACTACAAATGCCTCTTTCTTCAAACAATTTGTTTTTTAATTTTGGTTAAAGAAAACTTCCAACTTACTGTGGCTGTAAGGTTAATGCCTCCTTTATCCTTTTTTTTAAAGCCAATATTGGGGGGCTTACTATTCAGACGAATTCCAAATCCCTCCAGTTCATTCTCAATGATTTTCTTGTGGCCAAGGGGTTTCAGCACGTCCAGAACAATCAGAATGAGATTACAGGTTCGAGCAACTAAGAATCAGAAAAAGAAAGACATCTCTCAAAATGCATGCTCACACAGCCTGAGATAAAACAGCAACAAGATGGCTCAGTGGACTGAAGAAACCATGAAACCCCTGAAGGCCAGCACATTGGTTATTTTTAAATACCACTGCAGGACTGAAGTTTATTGTGCTGGCCAAGCATCACTGATAGACAGATCTTTACATGCGGCAAGAATGACAGAGGCTGGAAAAAATCTTCCTGTCTCCATTCAGACACCAGACTGTGGACAATTAACTGGGTGGGGAAATGAAAACAGCAGCCTTGTTTAGGACGGGATCACATCTGCCCGCCAAAGTGGCAATGGACCTTCACTGAAGTGCCAATGCAGAGCACAAACCCAGCACGTGCACAAAGCCAGAACTGACAGCAACGATATGAAAGCAGCTACTGCTTCTCAGCAGCAGCTCAAGCCCAGCAAACAACCCAGCTTTTAAAGACATCAGAAACCGTGATTCAACCCCTCACTCTCCTGTACTGTGCTAAACAAACCAGTGATAGCCTGCTGTCTCCAGCTCTGATATACTCACCTGCAATGACCTGCCGTCCTCTGCCTTTGCCATCTTTGGCACCTTCAATAATTCCTGGCAGATCGAGCAGCTATTTGTTCACAGGAAGGAAAGAATCACATGAGGAAAGTATTCTTCATTAAGTCAATCCTACTTTCACCCTTCTAAACCAGCTGACCCTACTGCAAATCTGAACAGAGTACGACAAGACTGTTTCCCATGATTGCTATATATTGTATTATCCCATGTGCCCTATTGGTACAGATCATCTCACAGGGAATAATGAGAACTACCACAGGAACTTCTTCCCAGAGCAAAGTGAATAGCAGGGGAAAATCCATACCTCATGGAAACATTTCCAAGGTATTCTCGAGCACTTTCACACATCACTTCTAACCTGCTGATGTCAGGCCAGACCACTCAACCCTAACAGCACAGCACCCACCCAGCCCATCTTACCCTCACAGACACAAGATCTCACCTGGATCTTTGCTCCTTTGTACCTAATGACTCCAGGCACAGTAGTCAGTGTAGTGAATTCATAGGCTGCCACTTCAGAGTACACACCAGCAAGATTACTTAGAAGAGTGGATTTCCCCACTGATGGAAAACCCACAAACCCAATGCGGGCATCGCCTGTCTTTGCAACATCAAAACCTGCAAATAAGGAGTAGAAATATTTGCCTAATGATTGACATTTTCTATCTTCTAATGTTCTGGACAGCAGACACACTATTATTTTAATACTGCCTGAGCAAAAGCCAAGTAAGCTTTCGTAGAAGGATGAGAGTGGGAAACAGACTGTTCACAATCTTTATTGCCTTGCACCACTTTGTCTCTGCAACACCCCATGACATGTACCTGTCTAATAAAGTCTTGGCTGCAAAGCTTCACAGTGGACTGTGTTTGACTTGAGTGTAAGCGGAGCATTCCCTTTAACCACTGCAGCTTAGGCAATTTACACCTTTATATATAAAAACAGGTGTCTGCTGCAAAGGTGCTTCTTCATGTAAAAAGCTTAAGACTCCTGCAAATACAAGATTATATGAGCCAAAATACAAAAGCACTTTCCTCTACACTTCAGGAAAGGCTCCACCCCACAGCCCTAGGAAGGGCCACAAATCATGGTTAGAGGTCCTGTACCGGGTAGGACAAGAGGAGGCGAGGACGGGAACAGGCTGCCCAGAGAAGCTGTGGCTGCCCCATCCCTGCAAGAGTTCAAGGCCAGGTTAAACGGGGCTCCGAACAACCTGATCTAGTGGAACGTGTCCCTGCCATGACAGCGGCGTACAACGAAATGATGTTTAAGGTCCCTTCCAACCCAAACCCTTCTGTGATTCTGTGACTATTCAGCAGACAATCTGACACGATTTGAGCGGACAAGAGCCCCCCCGTTAGATCGACTTCCGTCACACCTCCCGCACTTCGACGGCTCCTGCCTGGACAACGCACCTTCCCCGGGGCCGCCGCCGCCGCCTCCCTTGGGGGTGATGAGCTCCCGGCGCAGCTTGGCCAGACGGGCCTTCAGCAGCCCCAGGTGGTGCGCGGTGGCCTTGTTCTTCTGCGTCCGGGCCATCTGCAAGGGCACAGGACCGAGGGCTCACACCGGGAGGGCTGTGCCGCCCGCGGCCCCTGCGCGACGCCTGGGGACAGGGCCCCGCCACCCCTTCACCGCGCGGCCCAGCGGCCGTCCCCCTCCCCGGCCCGAGCCCCGCGTCCGGCCCGTCCCGCGGGAGGCGGAGGGCGGCGGTGCGGTACCTCCGCCTCAATCTCGGCGATCTTGGCCAGGGTGCCGCTCATGGTGGCGTCGGGCCCGGCCCGCCCGGCCGCCCCTCAGCGCCGAAGCTCCCCGCGCACCGACCGGGCCCGCGCACGCGCGTGGAGACCTCTCGCGAGAGGCGGCGGGCGGGAAAAGGCGCGCGGCGCGCGCCGCCGGCTTCGCGCGCTGCCCTGAGGGGAGGCGGCGCAGCGCCCCCTGGGCCGTGTGCAGAGCGCGCGCCGCCTCACAGAAAGAGCGGGCTACGCTGTGAGGGGCGAGTGTGAGGGAGAGATGCCCGAGTGTGAGATCCATGTGTGTGTGAGAGATCCGTGTGCCTGTGAGATCCATGTGTGTGTGAGGGGTGCGTGTGTGTGTGATGGATCCGTGTGTGTGTGAGGGATCCGTGTTCTTGTGAGGTCCGTGTGTGTGAGGGATGCGTGTGTGTGAGGGATCCTTGTGTGTGAGAGAGATCCGTGTGCCTGTGAGATCCATGTGTGCGAGATTCGTGTATCCGTGGGATCTCTGTCTGTGAGGTCCATGTGTGTGAGAGATCCGTGTCTGTAAGAGATCCGTGTGTGTGGGAGATCCGTGTCTGTAAGAAATCCGTGTGTGTGGGAGATCCGTGTGCGTGGGAGATCCGTGTGTGTGTGTGATGTCTGTGGGAGATCGGTGTGTGTCTGTGCCCCGTGTCCGTGTGATGTGTGCGAGGCAGAGCGCGGCTGTGGCGGCTGCGGGGCTGTCGGAGCTGGCATGAGCCGGGTGTGCGAGAGCCCTGACGGGGGCCCGGGGCCGGTGCTGGCGAGGCTGAGGCGCTTGGCCGTGAGGGGCAGGCGGGCTGCGGCGCCGAGAGAAGCCGGCGTGAGGCGATGGGTGCTCGGCTGTGAGAGAGGACGGTGCGAGCGGAGCCGTGCGCTGAGGCAGCGGCCCCGCAGGTGTGTGAGGAGCCGGGGGTCTCGCTGCCCGCGAGGGGAGGTGGCGTGTGCCCTTCCCTGGGGTTAAACCGGACCAGCCTCTCCGCGGTCCTTCCCGCAGCCCGCTCTGCTCCTCGCCAGGTGTGTATTTGTGGCACTCCGTGTTCCGCAGCGCTGCTGGACCGGGCGGCGCTGCCGCACTGCCCGCGGCGGAGCCTTCCCGAGCTGGTGCTTTGTCAAACCGGGATTTCATGCTGGAGCTTTCTCACGGCTCCTTTCAGCTCAGCCCTGGCCGTACCACTTTGCCCCAGGGACATCTGTAACTCCACTGAATGCAGGCTAATTAAATAGAGAAAGGATTTTTTTAATGGCCCCTTCAAACTTTAAAATGCCAAGTATTTCCAGCTTTTGGCTGTTTCAAAAGAAGCCAAACAATTGGATTTCAAATTTAAAGTATTTTTATGACAAGGAAATAACAATTTAATCATTGTTCAGAATTTTGGTTTCAAAGTTTGTTTCTGTGTCGTATTTTGTCTGAATTCAAATATTCATAGAAACCTTTTTTGTCCATATTCAGTGTCCTTTCCAGGAAGGCTCTTTTACATCAATTTATTGCAAAGCCTGTTTTTATAGGGTGTATCTAAAAGTAAAACTTAAAAAAAAGAAAAAAAAAATACACTCTCCTGGGCCCGTAGTGTGAGCACTTACAGACACACCTGCCACATCTTCAGACAGAATTCTGAGTATGTTCCAAATGACAACATTTAACTAACCCTACAACCGTTTTGGTGATAGAATTGTTATGGAATCATTAAATCTTCTTCAACTTACAGTGAAAAGAAAAAAAAGTGCTAGTGCAGTGGGAACCTCACTGCTATTTGTGGTCTCTTTCTGCCTCTGCATTTCCCTTCTTGTCTCATGTTAGTCAAAAAAGAAGCCTTTATTGTCATAAACTCTTTATAGTAGGAACTGTCATTAATACAAGCTTATACAGAGCTTACTAAAATAGAATCTCAAATAAAATGGGATTACTATTCCTGGTAATGTTAGTTCAGCTAAGCTAGGGTAAATATAAATGCACCTACCACTGTATATTTGTTCGTGGTTTTCTAATTATTCCTTGTGAACAATATTCTTTTCCAACATGGGACAGAGATTTGACCCTGGTATGAATTTTTTCCTACTTACTTCAGATGGATTTGAACTTGTTTATGCCTCAACTGAATTCAGCCATACAATCAGTCCATATTTGTGGTCCTTTTTAGTGAAAGGAAAAACATTGAGAAAAATACAAATTCTGAATGCTTAATCAGTGTTTAAGACCTCCTCTCTTTTGTGCAGTAGATCATGGTTAACTTCAGAACTTGTTGCTAGTTGTTCTTACAAACTCACTCCAGATCTCATAAACTAAATCTAACTTAAAATTATTTTTCAAAGTGGGATCTGAATGAACGAAGATGTCAATAAAATACATGGTTTGAAAATTTAGTTCCTGGCTGGTTTTTGTGTTCATGGTTTATGTTTCCATACTGTTCTTAACATACAGCTGCTCAGTAAGCTCTTAAATTCTTTTTAGTCAGGAAGTTACTCAAGCAAAGGGTATAAGGAATTTAGGCACCTAAAAACTTTCAGTGTCGAGTATCGTCCTTAATTACCTGAAGGGAGAATTTAATTAATAAAGATAATTAGTCTTATTTTTGGTAGCTAATTTAACACTTTCTAATTGGTTAGGATATTTAAAGTAGTTTATATTAGTTTATAACTGCACCATCTTTTAAGCTTCAGAAAGGCTTGTTCAACAAAGACTGTTTCCAGGTTGTGAATAGAGTAACATTACTTTTATTTATTGTGAGTACTGCTGGGAATTTTTTAATATAAAGGTGTTTTACATGATGTGGTGCTTGGACAATAGGGTGGTTCTGACCATGGGAAATAAGGTTCAACAACTGGAAAAATGACTGAAGGGTGGGTGACTGGGAATGGATAAATTATGTCCCCTGAGGACTGCAGTCAAAACTAGAAAATAGACTGCAAATGATAAAACCTTATTAAAGGAAAAAAAAAAAAGTCAGTCAGAGAAGGGAAAAATCAAGGAAAATATTAATAGAAAATTGGATATAATGTCAGGAGAGAAAAAAGCCCCCAGTAGAACTGGAGAGAAAATGAAAGGAGATGCAAGAGGCTGAGATCTGCTTGAAAGGTTAATTGAGCTTTATAGTGGGCACTGATGGAAGATGGAATATGTGAACTGCCATCTTTGTTATTAAAACGTATGTGTGTGTTTTTAAAATTGCAACCATTCCATTTAGGAAATCTAGATGAAGTGAAACGGGGAATACTTCCAAAGGCTGCAACTTGCACAACAGTCAATCTCTCCTGGAACCAATTGCCTGTAAAGTCAGATGACACAGAATGAAGGTTCAGATCTGGAGTAAAACCCACAAATGATTAAGTAGCCTTATGAATGACTAACTGATAAACTGGAAGTCTATCACTTCAGCACTTTTCTAATAATATTCTTAATAAGATAAGGAAAGCAATATACTACAGGGTATTCAGCAAGTGGAGAGACTGCATCTGACATAAAGGCTGTCTCATCAAACACTTGAGGAACATGACACAGTACGGAATCAGTGACTGGGAAAAAACAGGAGTGTTTGTTTCACCAAGCTACAGTGACAGGAATGTGACTGAAATGGTGCATACCTCATCAGCAAGATCTGAACAATGGAGGGCTGTAGAAAAATGGGTTTCAGAAATTCATCTTCTACACCCTCCAGTCCTGCTGACACTGATTTTGAGCAAGTCATTTCCTTTACTTGTGCCTCAGTTTTATTTTTGCACAACAGGAATGTGCAGTTGCCGCAGAATGATTGAAACTTTCATGTTTCCATAGCATTGCCCTGCAAGTATGAAAACTGTAGCTCACTTCCATAGGAGAGCTTAGGAGCTAATGCATTTAGTGGGTTTTATGTCAAACCATCAATTTTAAATAAGCTACTTCATTATGGGTCAAATTCTGGAATTCTTTCTAAAACAACTAGTATTTTAGCTTGAGTAAGAGTTTTACTTACATGAGATGGTGAGATGCAAATGAAGTATATTGAGAAGAGGCTTGCAAGTCTTTTGGATAACCATGTAAAATTTATCATTGTAAAATACATGGTAAATACTGTGAGTATGAAATTAATTGTGATAACTTGTGTATGCTTCATTAAAATCACATAAAGTACCTTGTTAAAAATAAGCTGTGCATGCTCACCGAGTTAGGTTTGGGTTTTTTTCCCCCTCTTTTATATTCGAATAAATAACTCAAATACTTGTGGATATCAAGTTTATTCACAGTGCACTGAGAAGGTCATTTTAGCTGAAGAACCACTCTGGTAGTGCAGCACTTGCACTTGTGGTTTTGGTAATTCACCTCAAGCCAGAAGCTGCAGACTATCTGGCAACCAGCTGATGCTGTGTGTCTGTGGGCTTGTTATGGACTGCACTTCTAGATCAGCAGAGGGATTTCTGCAGGATTTCAGAAAGTGGGGAGAAGGTGACAGAGAGGAAATGGAATCATGTTTTCAGGTGAAGCAAGGATCTTGAAATTTCATATCCTCTCAGAAACGATCACCAGCCCAGCGTAAAATAATCTGTATCAAATGATAATGGTGATCTGAGTACTTATGATTTTAAGCATTATGGGTATGGGACTGTAACCAACCTGCCAGAGTTTCCTCATGAAAAAAGGGTAACTGCAAGTTAAGGCATACAGACAATTGGTTCATTTTAAGGTGGTTTTTCTGTGGGTTTTTGTTTGGTTTTGTTATTGTTTTTAATTTTTACAGTTTTGCAAATTTACCCTATGAACTGTACTTTGATTTGAGAACTGGCTGCTAATTAACCCTATTATTGTATTTCAGGGAAGAACTGCTCATGCTGAAGAGGAGACAAAACTATAATGAGCTATAATGAGTTGACTAAGGGCCAGCTTCATGCCTGTTTGGAGGAAAGACATTTTGAAAACCCTCTATCAAAAGGTAAGATTTTTTATATCCATAGTACTGAATCTTCAATGGAAGCATAATACCGATTGCCTGAGGTGAAGTGACTCCGAGAGCTGATGCAACTCACATCTTAATTAACTCTTGAGGCAATAGACAGAAAGTTGTGTCTCTTTTGAATGTTGTAAAATGTACAGATTTAGCCGTTCCTAGCTGTCTTCTAGGATTAACTTTTTTTTAATGCCAGTTTACTTGTTATCTAGGGAGGAGTTTTCCTGGGGACAGCACAGTATTTCAGTTGTTAATCTGTAAATACCAAACCTTTGTTACTTGCATTGCATATTTAGGATTGTATTGTAATGTATGTTTTAGGAGAAAAGTTGTCTGTCAGGTTTGCTTAGGTAGGCATGAATGCCTAATGCACTGGGAGTCAACGAGATGGAATCCTAGGTTGTACTTCCATGTTGCCAGGATCCCTAATGTGGCAATCTTGTTTTGAATGGGTCAGGTTGCTTTGGTTCCAGGCAGTCTAGAATTAGTTAAACTGGGCAGACTGAAGAAATGAGGGGAACAAAAGGGAGATTAAGTATCAAAGGTTGGCTTCCAAGACTGTGTAAAATTAGTGTAACAACTAAAAGTTGTACAGTTTAGCATCAGCTCCCCAGACTTTGTCGTGGACTGCCATGCAACACACAGACTACACAGCACGAATGCAGTGAGGAGAGTGATCATAAAGAGGAAAAACGAACAGTGCAGTTTTCCCTTTTTAAAGTAAGTTTCTGTGTACTTTCCACAGCATCATATACCATCCTATTGCTGTCGGTTTTGTGAGGGTGCTGGGTATTTTTAAAGAGCTTTCATCTGCTTCTAGAGGAGAAACCTGACAAATCACTAAACCCACGTGTGGGTTACAGAGGAAACTCTGCTGTCTCCAAGTCTGAGAATCCTTGCTGCTAGGGTTGGCATTCTCATGAGATGATTCCCAATAATAAACTGAGCAAGCTTTAAAAATTAAATTTAAGTAATAATCAACGTAATAAGTAATGAATGCTGAATTAATTGCTTGTTATACCAGTAGCAGTTAATTAAAACATGAGTGAAAGCTCAGAAAAACTGACAGCTACTCACTGAAATTGCAAGTGTGCCACGAACTGCGCAGTGTTGTGTATTTCTGTGGAACACACATAGAAAGGAAATGGTTCATATGACTGATTAGCTGGCAAGGGTGCTATGCACAAATGTCTCTGCTAATATTATAATCCATGTGAAACAGTGACTAACCTTCTTAAAGAGTATAATAATGGGACTATTCTGAAAAATTTCAGTAGCCTCAAGACCTACACAGATTCACAAGTTGAGAGTGTTGAACAAATAGGTATGACTCAGCTCTAATTAACATATACCCAAATATGTTTGAACAGATTTGACTGTAACAGTCTTTTGTTACCTCCTATATTTGCACACCAATTTAAGGTCTGCACTTCTGAGTAAGGCCAGTAGCAATTGATCTGCAGTGAAGCGAGCAACGTACAGTGTACAGTCCCAAATGGTACACACATGTTTGGAGAAAAGGAGGATTATTAATACTATTGAAATACCAATCAAAGTGCTTCAGCAGGCACTAGGCAGCTGCGAAACATTTAGGGACACCTCAGGAATTCCCTTGAGCAGAAGTGAGACAGGAAATAGCGAGAAGCTGAATAAAGTAGCTGAGGAAAATGCCTTTATTTAAAAGAGGGATGGATTCAAAAGAAGTTCAGCACATCTCAGTGCAGAAGATGTCAAAGAAAATAGATTAGGAATCATCTGAAAAGGGGAGGAAATATTGGATACAGAAAACATAAATTTTAAAATTGAAATGTAAAACTTTCTTTCACATTATCTGGAACTTGGTCTTCAAAGAGTAACTAGCTAGTTGTGATGGTAATTGAGTTCAAAGGTAATCACTCCTGTCTGATTACACAGTTATGTATGGAGAAATGCCATTTAGTCATCACATTAAATTTAGGGAACTTCATCTTACAAGTCTGTTCACAGTGATGAGACAAATCGTGTGTTTAGTTGCTCGGTGTGTTTAGTACCTGTTCATTTTCAGAAGAAATTTGGCAATGTTATAACAAATGCTAGCTGAGTGGCTACTTCGATAGTCTCATATTCTGAGACAGAGTAAGTTTGGGACCAGAAAACGTTCTAAGCAGCGGTCCTTTAAATGTGTTGGTGGAGCTGTAGGGTGTGGGAAGCCAGTGTAGAAAGACTGTAAGTACCAAGAGGAGAGCTGCAGCCACTGCCATGGCAGAGTGCTGAGAGCCAAGGCAAAGGGCTGAGTCAGTGCCCTTGTGATTACCCGGGAGTGCAAGGTGCTGGCGGTCATCTTGAACGAGCATCCAGCAACTGCTCAGAGAGTGAGCTCCCAGTGTGCTGATCGGGCATCCTCGTGGCAAGTGTGAATGGGTCACTTGCCGAGAAACAGCCATGCTTTGGGGTTTTTTTAGCTTTTACCTAAAGAAGCAGGCAGGGTGTGTTGGATGGTGCCTTTTAAACAGGAGGGCTGGAAGCTGAAACCAGAACATTCCGTGGCAACTGGAGAAAGTTCTGAGGAAAGTGCTGTGAGAGAGGCAGGACCCCCCTCCCCCTGCCTAGAGGAGAGACAAAGAACAGGCGAGGAGGGAACTGAAATAGGAAGCAGGAACCATGTCAGGAGGCTGGGGGCTAAAAGAAAGCAAATTAATAAACCACTGGGGGAAAGGCACACAACTGTCCAAAGCCAGTAGGAAAGATAAGCAAATTCCAGATTCTTTAACTGCTCAGTGTGTGTGTATGCTTGCAGCCTGGCTAGTGAGTTAAACATAATCATTTTGCTCACTGTAGCAAGTTCAACTCGTGTGTCTGTGGCACACTGACTTAAGAGAATACGAGCACTGTGTTATCTATATAATAGGGTGTATTTAAGCTGGGTTTGTCAGCACTGCTACCCCTCCACCTCGAATTTCTCAAAGTATATGTTCATATCAGGGTGTGTGCACACATAGTGCAGTAATAAAAAGTTACTGGTAATATTCCGACGGCAGTAGAGAGAAACAGTTCCTATCAAAAGCAGGAGAAATCTGGTGTACAGGCTGAGGGCACTGTGTGGCCTTAAGTGTTAATGTAATATTTTGGAAGTTGGAAGCTTGGTGCGCTCATTTGCACATCAGTACCCAGAATGCTTTTTCAGTTCCACCACTATTTAATTCAAGTGCTGGGTTTGAGCTTTTGGAAGGCTCTGTAGTTTGTGATGCCCTCACATGTGCCAAGTTCAGTATTTTCCACAGAATAGTTTAAGTGACGATATTAGATCGTGAATAGGTGGTCCAAGCATTCTTAATTAGGCTTGATGTTACAAATGCAAAAAAGTGTCCTTGAACACTTTTTTCCAAGTGTTGTCTTTAACAAAACAAAACAAAGAACTCTGTTTGGGGAATGTGTGTGTGTGATGTGTGTGGGGGGAGATGTTTCTTCAAAAGTAGAGAAAAATTCTTCTCTGAGACAGAAAGCAGATTTCAGCTGCAAATGAGTAATGATGATGATGATGTTGAAATAGCAGCTCTTCATAGAGAGACCTCGAGCACACGGGGAAGATTCAGCACTAAGACAGTCCAGGCAACCCCGCGCAGTGCATTCGGCAGTGCATTTTGGAGCGTTTAACCTGGGCCCGGGGAAGGGTAACTTGAGGGAGCGGGAGCCTCGCCGCGCTGGGGCGTGGGGCGCTCCGGGCGCCGTGGGAACCCCGGGTGCGCGGGAGGGGCTCCGCGGGCAGCAGCTTCCCCAACATGGACGCACGCGGGGCTGTGCGGTGCCCGTGCCTCCCGCAGCCCCCGGCCCGCGGGTACCGTTCCTCCCAGCCGCTCCCGAGGGGAGGGCATTTTCGCACTGGAAGAATTCCCGCTGTACCCTTTCCCTCCCCCACAATGCCGGCGCCTCGCTCTTCTAGCGAGGCTGAGAGTTGATCGTGGTACGGGGGGTGGGGGTGAGAAATGCAATGAAACACCGGGGGGAGGCCGGTCTGCGCTGCAGCCCCTGGCCCCTCTGAGATCGGCTCTCCTCAGGCGAGCCGAGGAGGTGGGGGCCGCTCTGCGCCTCTGCAGCTCCGGGAGGGTTTGCATTGGACGATTCGCGCCTGGGGAGGGGGGGAGGTTGCCTGCAGCCCCCCCCGCCGGCCCCTCCTCCTCTCTCCAGCGGGAGGGGGGCCTGGGGGCGAGCTGCAGCCCGGATATTTGGGGGAGGGGGCGAGCACAGCCCCACCACCCCCGTGAGCCGCGGGCGGGGGCCTCGCTGCCGGCTCGGCATTGGAGGATCGGTGCTGGGGAAGGGGGAGACTGCAGCCCCCAGCCCCCGC
>VZTF01000167.1:825710-855863 GCA_013397755.1 Cnemophilus loriae
CACACCATCAGCTCCAAGGTGTTCGGAGACATCCTGGACTTCGCCTACACGTCGCGCATCGTGGTGCGGCTGGAGAGCTTCCCGGAGCTCATGACGGCCGCCAAGTTCCTGCTGATGCGCTCTGTGATTGACATCTGCCAGGAGGTCATCAAGCAGTCCAACGTGCAGCTCCTCGTGCCCCCCGCACGCCCTGACATTATGCTGTTCCGTCCGGGGGCCGCTGACCTCGGCTTCCCTCTTGACATGACCAACGGTGCCACTTTGGCACCCAATGGCAATGGCATTGCCGGCATGCCTGAAGACGAGGCCACGCGGGCTGCGCTCTCCGCTGCGCAGTCCTCCCTACCTGTCCTGCAGGGTGTGGACCGCCTGCCCATGGTGGCAGGACCTCTGTCCCCACCTCTGCTGGCCTCACCTTTCCAGAATGTTGCTGCTAGTGCCCCCACTTTAAGCACCAAGAGGGGCAGAGGGCGTCCCCGTAAAGCCAATCTCTTGGACTCCATGATGTTTGGTACCCCAGGGGGCCTGCGGGAGGCTGGTATCCTGCCTTGTGGTCTCTGTGGGAAAGTATTCACGGATGCTAATCGTCTTCGTCAGCACGAGGCTCAGCATGGGGTGACAAGCTTACAGCTGGGCTACATAGACATCCCACCCCCACGACTGGGTGAAAATGGTGTTCCTGGTCAGGATGACCCCGATGCACCCCGCAAAAGAAGTAGGACGAGGAAACAGGTGGCCTGTGAGATCTGTGGCAAGATTTTTCGGGACGTGTACCACCTGAATCGGCACAAGCTGTCACACTCTGGCGAAAAGCCTTACTCTTGTCCGGTGTGTGGCTTGCGGTTCAAGCGAAAAGACAGGATGTCCTATCATGTTCGATCTCATGATGGCTCTGTGGGAAAGCCCTACATCTGCCAGAGCTGTGGAAAAGGCTTTTCCAGGTAAGAGAGTGCTTATATGGACCATTGACCCAAAGACCTAGGAAGCTGACTTTCCTATACCTTGGAAATGTGCTTAGGATAGTTTGACTGTTCCACTTTAAAATGTTTCAAGGAATGAGACTTCCATCATTTCCTCTGGGATGCTATTCTGCAGTGTCTTGGAAGGGTTTAAAAGTAATTAAGACATAGAACTGGGAGTCAGCTGGCTTCTGGCTAACGTTCCCAGCTTTGTCTCTGAGTTGGTGTATGCGTGTCCTTGGGCAAATCAGTTAGTCTCTCCCTCAAATGACTCTTCTGTGAAATGGGTATTGAAATAATTACCTGCCTCACAGAAGTGTCTTGAGATCACTGATGTGTAGGTAGTTTGAAGGTGCTGTTGAAGTGCAAAATAATACATCTCAAGATTATTATTTTTCTCGTATCCATTTTAAATTTTCTTTTTCTTAACTTCCCTTCATTTCTCTTAGTTCGTAATGTTTTTTATCACCCAAATGTGAAGGAAGAGGTGAGATTTCAAAGGCTGCAGCATCAAGTATCTTTTAATACATGATCTTTGTGTCCTTTGGGTTTACATCCTTCTGAAGGGGATCCTGTTTCTGCCCTGCAACATACGTAAGATCTGTGCATTTAATGTTGCTGATTTTTTGTTGTCGCTGTTTGTGGGAGCTAATTTAATAAGTAGTTTGGTACACGTAGTTGTGTTAGTGGTATCTTATAGTCTGAGTTAATGAATTTGAAATTTTGGAAGTTTGCCGCTCGCTTTGAGTGTAGAAGTAGTGGGGGGGAGGGGGATGCATACACTCTGCTATTTCTGTACCAGCAGTCGGTTTTCTACAGCAGTTGATTTGCTCTAACGTGAGGGAAGGAATCGAGGTCTGAAAACAAATCAAAAGGCTACCAGGCTATGTACATTGTGGAATTGTGCCCCTGCTCTCTTTTTGATAGAGGGACTTTTTGTTATTGAAATAAATTATGAAAATGTAGCCCCACTCCCCCTTTTTTTTTTAAATCGGCAGTAATTAGGGATGCATCTTCATAAGGACTGCAGATTCAGTGATGGAAGGTCACAAAATGAAAACTTCATCTGTGGCTAGCAGTGAAAGTACTTTTCTTATTATAGCACTACCTGGGATCGTGTGCCAAGTTTTATTGGTTTTATTGACACTTAAAGATTTCTGCTGTTGCTGTATGAAAGGTTTTTGTCATTAAGGGGAAGTGAGAAATACATGTTGAGTTCTCATTTTCCCAGTAAGTTAATGTGAACAGGCGGGAATGCTGTACAAAAGTTAACAACAAAACCATTTGCATATCTGTAAAACCGAAGTATGAATGAAAACTAGAGACTCTTAAGTTTCAGTATTCAGTCTTAGGAGCAGCCAGAGGAAGTTGGAAGCGTGATGTCTAATTTTAGTGTCGTTTCCTGTATTCAGTAGCGCAGCACGTGAGGTTGCTGGGCTTGAGGTACCCAGAAGGACCCCAACCAGTCTGTCCGGTTACACGGCTCCAGCCCCGAGCGGGAGCATCGGGTTTAAGAGCCTCACTGCAAAGTTGAGCCTATTTTCTGTCTGCAGTGCGTGAATTCCGTCCCGCGCCCTCTCATTGGTGCAGCTGGGAAGTTGGGGGAGGAGAGGGTGGAGAACTTGTTTCCAAGCAGTTTTGGTCTCATACAATGAAAAGCTTTCTTCCCACTAGGAGAAACTCCCACCAGGACAATCTGCAGCTCTTCAGTGCTTTCTTCTTCAAAGTAGGCTTTGCTGGTTGTGAAGAACGGTCTAACTTTTTACAGTAATAATTTGCTCTTCCATTGCACCTTCTAGCTGGAATATTCAGAGCACTTTATTTGTATTAATGCAGTCTCCCCACCAACTTGTAAGTTAGGAGTATTTTTTCGTCTTGCAGGTGGAAAATGTGTCACAGCAACAGAGTGTAGATAGTCTTTTTGCACAGAGGTGCTTAAAGTTGGCTTTTTGCATCTGTGTTTGGGACATAAACCAGAAAGCTCTGATTTTCAAATATTCAGCAACTGTAAATCCAAGTGCCCTGATTGTTAAGGTCTAAATAGGATTTTGGACGGGGACGTGCAGGCTTGAAAATTGTAACTTGTATTTCCTGTTTCCTCTGATCGTTCAGTCATGATTTCTTCCTGAGAAAATGCTGCCTTTTTAGCAAGTTGGAGAGGGTACATAACAAGGTAGAGTCCCAGTTGTTGGCAGTCTGGTTCTTGGAAAGTTAAATATCACTACATTTAGCACTGGGATTTTTTTTTTTTCTTGTTAAAATTGTAACTTTATTTTTAGTATTTGTTTTAAGTGTGCTTATGTGTATTTTCTTTTAAGGCCAGACCACTTGAATGGACACATCAAACAGGTGCATACCTCAGAGAGACCTCACAAGTGTCAGGTAGGAGCCAGAGGGGTTTAGACTGATGTTGTGGGTAATCTTTGGCATTGCATTTATGTGTGCAGACAGTTCTGAAGTGCCAGCAGAAATACCATGTATATGTGATTTGGGATAAATGTTTGTAAAGAACAGTGTTCCACAGTGACATGTGCTTTACATCCCCCCGTCCCCCCTCGCCTCATCTACAGCTTTGGTCCTCCTGCCTCCTCCCCTTCTACCAGATGCTCTTCCCTACTGTGCTGCCCCCAGTCTCACCCTGGATCTCTTACCCAGCCACCTGGGCTTGGAGTCAATGTCACTGATGATTGCCTCCTTTTTTTTTTTAATTGCAGTTGTTGCCATCAGGAGGCTCCAATGCTGACTTCAATTTTTAGAATAACTTCAATAAAAAATTAGTAAATTGTAATTATCATAACTTGTCAATATACTATTTTTTTTAATTGCGTAGCCTTCAGAACATTGCACTGAGCAAAATTGGAAGCTTTTTTTATCTCAATATAAATAATGGCATCACAATATCCTTTGTTGTACAATGTCATAATGTTGTGTATAGTTTTTTACAGTTAATAAGATTTGAAAGATCAAATGAAAGAAGATATTTTGTAGTCCATTTATAGAGAGATTTAAAAGGTGCCTGGAAGTACCAATTAAAACCAAAGTTGACAATCAGCTTCCACCATCACACACTGCCATCAGAGAGATGTTGGGCAAACTTTTAAAACAGTTATTGGGCTAAGAGTCTTCATGCTTGGCTTCTGAAGAAATATTTAATATTTATTTAAAGAAGCTAGAGCAAGATTCTTTTCTTTTTTTTTTCTTTTGAAGACAGTGAAGGGTAGAGAATTTTTTCTTCTAAAATATTTAACCACGTTTTATGGACCTAGACAATCCTACATGGCTGCTGCCTCCTGATCTGCATTTTTGCACGTTTTAACACACCTATATTTCCTTCAAATTGTGAGAGTTTTGAAACATTTTGCAATTTTAAGAATCGTGAGAAGTTTTCCAGACAGCTGGAGCCATCTAAAGGTTGCTGTTGACATCCATGTGATCTGTGAAAGCCCAGCACATCTGAAAGTCAAGCCACAGAGCTGTCACATTGATTTAACTGTCTGTCCTATATAAAGCCTTAGATTGGCTCAAGCTTCTTAAGATGATTTATGGGTTACAGATTTATACAAACTGGAAAATTCCACTCATAAAAAGAATTCACAATGTGGGGACAGCAAGAGGTGTGTGGGTGAACTGATGATGAATGTTTACATCCCAACATGAACAGTCACTCATCAGTCTTTTCCTATTCAATACCAAGATTATTGGATGAACACTGTTTACAAATAACACTGATAGCTCAGAACTGTCCTTTGCCAGCTGACGACCAATAATTCTTTTATACTTTAACATTGATTTAAGAATATTAAATATCAACTCCGCGTGAATCAGAGCACACACTAAGAGCTCAAAAGTAAAGACACATGGGAACTATGTACACACATGTATTTTGTGATAGCAGTTTCCAAGAACAGTTTTTCTTACCGTGTGTTGTCTAAAGTGCTGTAATACTGTATGCACTGTTCATTTCAGTTAAAAGCTGCCAGCTATAGGTCACAATCATCGGGACAGAGTTGAGATTGTCCTTCAGGCTTGGTTTGTTCTTGATTTTTGATTGCTTAGCCCTGCAAAGTTAATTTTTCATGAATCTTAAGGCGCAGAAAATTTGTTAATGACCTGTTGTGTGTCTTTGCAGAAAATGCTTTGTAATATCTTGTCAGATTTAGAAAGTCTTCTTGAATATGCACGGATCTGCTATACATTGTAGAAACCACAGAAGGGATGCAGTCACTGAAAACTTATTTTGAATATGAAAACTGATGTATAAATTGATAAAGTTCTCCCTGTGATTATCTCATAACCAGTTACACATCTGTTCCGTGATACGTATCTAACACAGGATCTGGCCACCAAGAAGGAAAATAGCTTAATATTGGCATGTTGTTTGCCCATTTTTCCATTCCTTTTTTCCATTGATTTTGTTTGGCAAATTAGGTCCCCATGATGAACAGCATCGAGCATCCTTTTTGAATCTGTTCAGTTCCTGTTGAAAATTCCTGTTATTGTCATGCTTTGTTTATGTTTACTGGAAAAGAGAATTACTCTGTCAGTAAACAGAAGAGCACTCCAGAATCCTCTGTAGTAATGGCATTTTTGGAAATTGTGCTCAGTTATGATTTAAACAAACTGGCCGTTTACCTGAGCTCTTATGTATCTTTGCAAACTGGTGGTATGTAATGTTTTGTTGGTGTGGTAGCACAGTACACTTTGGAGTACCGAAACAAAAGTGGGAAGGTGTCAACCCAACTTCAGAATAAATGAAAGTATGAGAAACGGGACCGTATTAAGCTGAACATCCCTGCAATAGCTGTAGTTTTCAGTGCTCAGTTTGTAATCCTGCACTCATCCCCCTGAAATCACGGCTGTGCTTCACAGATCTTTCACAAGTATCCTACCTTCCAAGACCTCTATAACCTGATGCCAAAGTCTTGACTCCAGCTTTTCCATTACTGTTAAGATACACTCAGATTAGGGGAGGTCTCTACAGAGCCAAAGCAGCTGAGAAATCAGATCCAAGAAGTTGCTTTGGTGTCCAGGCAAATGGCGCTCTGGATCTTTTCCCTTGGATTGTTGCGCTGGTGAATTTATTTTTTGCCCCAGTCTAACAGTTGAGTTGTGGCTACAGGAGAAGGGGTGAGTCAGTTTTATGGCCAGAATGGGGTAGCTCAGTTCCTGACTCCAGGGGACGGGGTGAAGCTGTCGGCTTTGGCCTGTCGAGGTATGAAAGTCAGGCTGCAGTTTGGGAGCAAATGGTGATCGGAAAATCTCTGGATGTGAAAGAACAAGGGGAGAAAACAGAAGTTTGCTCCTCTCAGAGACAAGACAGGTTGTTCTTCTGGCAAATTAAAAAAAAAGAAAAATGCAGGTTAAATTAAAGCACAACTTAATTGGCATCCCAAGTCCAGTGCGTATCCCATTGATTTCAATGCAGAATGAGTTTCTTCCTGTCCTAATTTCTCTTACTTCCTGCCTATTAGCAGGAAAATGGCAGCCACCATGGAATAAGCTCAGAGACATCCACATCCATAGAAAAGTTGAAACTTCAAGAGGTATTTCTTAAACAATGTTTTTTAAACTTTATATATTCTTTTTGATCTATATATATACCTGTGCAATGTTTGATAGGAAAGCACTGGAGAGTTTTCTTCTATGATTAACAATTAATGATAAATACTTAGCACTCATTTAGCACTTCACATCTTTCATAAAATAAAACTTTTTTTTCTCTATACCTTTTATAAATATTAACTATTTGAATATTAACTTTGGGGTTTTCTTTAACCCTAGTCCTGTCTCCCATTGTTATGATTCAGCTGAACTGGTTCTTGCTTTCTCCACTGGACTTAATTATTGTTTTTAAGCTTTGTTGCAGATATGTTTGCTATATAGCTTATCCAAAGATGAGCTTTACACAACTCAGCATCAAGAGTGAGAAATCAAACACATGAATTATTATATTGCTTTTCCCTAAGCTTTCAACTTGCTAAGTTCACTGTGGGATAGATCTGGTTTTACTTCTGGCATCGCTGTATTTATGTGATTTGTCTCTGGTCTGCTTCATCAGCTAACACACTCCCAGTGTTTGGGTATGGACCTTCCTGCGGCTCCATAGCTTTAGAGTTATTGATGATGGATCTCTTGGCTGTCTTTGCTGATAGTCGAGTTACATATCTTTAGTTGATATCCAACAGATTGATTAGTATCAGTGCTGCAATCCTGCCTTAAGAGAGTACTTACCTCTAAGAATGCTTTAGTAAGTGAAAGCTGCACCTGTTTTGCTCAGCGCTGTGTACTGAGATTACAAATGAAGACAAATCTTTAATGTTCAAGAATTTGCCTCTTAAACCTCAATACTTGTAATTTATAAATCTTTGTCTGGTGGGCCTACTTAAACTGTGTGTGTCACAGAAATCCAGATAATTTTACTGTTGCCTTTTTAATTTCATGAAGTCTTGATCCTCTGAGGTGTTAAGTCTTGTGCTTGCTGCAGAGCAGCCTCAGCTCCGTGGGAGTTTTCCACACTTAAGCATCTCACAGGATCGAATAAGTGTAAAGCCTGTTGAAATTGATAGGTGCTTTTCAGCTGCCTTCAGTGTTTTTTGGATTAAGCTCTTGATTAACTGAATTTTATATAATTACATGTTATCCTCTTCTGTATTATCAATTTCACTTACTTGAATTATAATTTTGGAATTTTACTAAGATTGTTACTTTAACAAGTCTTATCTCTATTGAAACAGTGGTTTAATTACACACTGATACTTAAAAATACAGACTATATCCAGTTCCCAAGACATCGAACAGCCTCATATTGTTTCTTTGGGGGTTCTGGTTATATCTCTTAAAACTGTGTTATTTTATATAAAGCTGGTATAAACAAAACACTGTACGCTCATGAATGTCACTGCTCCCGCTTGGGCTGCTCATTCTGATGTGTTTGCTTTTGCTTCTCCTCTTGCACTTGTGCAGTGGTTTAGACTATAACTCTAATACCTTGTGCAGCATATTGCTGGTGATTTATTTCCTTTCACACATTAGAGACAGAGCAAGCCTTTCAGAACTGGCAGGCTCCTGTAACAGGCTGTGGGCAGAGCCTGCCTGCCTGCCCATTGCTGGGATTATAAAAATGGGAGGGAGCCTTCACTCCTCATACGGATTTCAGCTGGCAAGTGGGCAAATAGAATCAATATTATCTTATGCTGAATCAAGCTTGTTTTGTGGTAGTAAGTGGAATATGATACCTTGACCAGGGGTAAGTTAAAACAGATTAAAATGTCCTGCAGTTATTTTGATACCTGCTCAGTTTTGAGGCTTCACTTCTATGGTTTGTCTGCACTGCTGCTGTGGATACCAGGATGACTCTTCTACTGTCTCTCGTCATATTGTCATCCCAGATAATTCTCCGATACTTCGTTTGTATGTCTTCACATTCCAGAAGAACTCTGTGTAGTGAAGTTAGATTTATCTCATCACAGAGTAGAATTTAGGAAAATGGCAGAGAGGAATTTGAGTGGTCGGTCTAAAGTGATTGTAATGGCTTAGTGAAATGGCAGAACTTACTGTAAACGGAACAAAGTGGTTTCTGCTATTTCTTCTGTTAAATATTACTTAAAATTTTAGTATCTTCATCCTCAGAAAGGAGCTAGAGCCTTACAAGTCTATCTTGATGTAAGTTTTACTGTCTGTAGTGTCTCAGAGCTGTTTTCTTGCTGCCTTAATTCTTTTGAGTAGCAACATTACATCTTGTGCAATGTGTTGGTGTTCTGAATTCTTTATTTGGGGGAAAATGGCTTGTGCATCATGTCATTTTTTGTGTTTGCACAGGATCTAAGGTGTTTACTCTAAAGAATACAAAATATATTCAACAATATCAGTGCTGTTAGCAGAGTTGATGAGTCACATGGTTCTCGTTATACCTGCAGACTTGTAATGCTTCCTTTGCCACTCGTGACCGGCTGCGCTCACACCTGGCATGTCATGAAGACAAAGTTCCATGCCAGGTGTGTGGGAAGTACTTGCGAGCAGCATATATGGCAGATCACTTGAAGAAGCATAGTGAAGGACCAAGCAATTTCTGCACTATCTGTAACCGAGGTAATGAAGAAACTATTTTTTTATTCCAGTGGGATGGGACAGCACTCGAGGGGAGCTGTAAAGGCTGCGTGACTCTCTGCAACAGGAGGAGGTTATACCCTATATGTGTACATACTCTGGTTTTCCTACTGAATACTTAACCCTGAAACTGATGGAATGTAGGTCTGGCCTTTTCACATGGCAGATAGTTCCCAAAGAAACTCAGTTTAAATCTGAAGCAAATTTTATTTGCTAAACAGCCAGGTCCCTATACGATAACCATGATAAGTTGCCTTGATGCTGTTCAACATACATCTTTTTGGTTTTTTCTATACCTGATTAGACTTGAGCCCTTACAGTCAGTTTGGAAGAAAAATCTTTGAAATACACATCAAGTTGAAAATTATACACTGAACATAAATCTACATTATGTTACTAAGTCTTCCTTAACCTCCTGGTGCAATAGAGTCAAGCTGCTTCTCCCTCTTAACACAACAAATTGCTTTGTATTAATATACATTTCTAAAACATATTTTGTAAAGAGCATTAGAAATGTGCTTTACCTTTATTTGTACAAATACAGCTTTTCACAGTTGGAAGGGACCCATAAAGATCACTGAGTCCAACTCCCTGCTCCATGCAGCACTGTGTAAAACTAAACCGTATGACTAAGAGCTTGTGAAGCTTTTCCATCTGTTTGTGGTACTCTTCAGTTGGAGAGAGTTGGAAATCTAGGCTTTGTGGGATGTAAGGCAAGCTGGAAAACTTATTTTGACTTACTGGTGTCTTTTTTTTTTGAGTGATTAATACACAACTTCAAAGTGCCTTTTTGGCTCACACAGGTATACATAGCTAGTAGGTGTTAAAAGAGAGTGCTGCTGTGTTTTGGGATCTCGTTTTTTCTGATGAGTCTTTTTTCCTGACATGTATTCTCTTTCCTAGCTTAAGAGAGGTGAAATCTTTTCAGAAAATAAAGCTCTTCTGTGTTTAATGTGCAGCCTGTACAGGGAGCTTTTGGAGTTGATGAGTAATGAGACATTAAATTGCAAGGGAGGTGTTTCCACTAGTTGAACAGTCTGTAAGTCCTGAAAGTGTTGTTATCAGTGTGAGTGGAAAAGGCATCTGGGTTGAAAATCTTCAGGTTTAGAAGCTCAGGTAGATGGTGTGAAATGAAGCTTGCCCTCCTTTTCAGCTGAAGGCCTGGCTTCTGAAAAAGTGCTTAAGCTTATTCTGATTTTTTTTGTGACAACAACATGGAAGATACTGTTCGAGATCCAGGTGCTATCCTGCTCTCCTTCCGTTGAACATGGTGCCAAACAGAAACTCAGATGGGTTGGGAGGAATTGTCTTGTTTCCACGATTTGTAAGCGTGAATTTCAACTTAACTACCACTGGATGTCACTGCAGCTCTTTGGAAATGGAGCGAGGGTGACAAAGACAGACCCGGCATTCAAACAATAAAATGACTAAGTGGTTTATTCACATTTTATAAGTCTAAATGTACAGTGGCAATTTAAATTAAATATGCACTTCTCTGTAGAAGGACAGGGAACCTGTTGTACAGCAAACTTTAAGCAACTACTTTCTTCTTACAGTTTGAGTATTTCATGGGAGTTGTCAGAATTGTCTGCTGCGAATTTCATTTTACATCGGGATTTTTAAAATGTAATTATGAATAATGAATAATGTTAAATTTCATAGGAAGTGTTAAAATTCATAGGAAGGGGAAGCTACAGACTGGATTTGTCAAATAATTATGTTGTAAACTCATTGTTTTATGCTGTAAATTTTGAGTCTAGATTTATGATCAATGACAGCAGAATTTTTAATCCCAGGTGTTCTAGAATGAAAGTATAATGTTCATTGTTTTAAATAGTTATTTTTTAAATTGTAGAGCGTGGCAAGATGAAGTCTAATGGAAAATTCTGGCTTAGAAACATCTATTTGATAGGCATTGGTACAGTCAGAAGCCACACACAGTAACCTGATCACAGCTGTGCCGTGGCTGTGGTGCTTGTCCACTGGGATTTTGTTTATTCTTCCCTTGGCTAATGTGCTGATGTATTTTTGAATTGAAACTTTTACTGGTTCTGGATATAGTAATTATCAGCCTCTGGGTATAGTAATTGTCAAGCAAGAATGCTCTACAAGCTCAAGCTACTTGTGGAAGAATTTTGGATGTTGGCCCACTTAAAAAAAAGTGGATGAAAAGGTGACTCTTTACACAGCTGAACATTCCCAGTGTTAATGACAGAGCTTAGACTCCCTCACTTTATCCCACTGAAGGCTTTTCTGTGGAACTTAGTCAAGTGTCTCATGTTGTTTTAAAGGTTTAATGGGTTTGGAGCTCAGTACCTGGCAGAAAGCAGTAGCCAATGGTTTGCCATGTCATGTGTGCACTCATTTGTTGATCATACTTATTTCTTTTACAATGTGGCAGTATAGTTTTAAAAAACTACCAGCTGTGATTTGATGTTTTTTCCAGGTTATTTTCTTACTCGGGGTCTTTACGCTTAGAATAATCATGGAAGCAATTAAATCTTGTTAAATCAGGGAAACAGTGAAGTGGTTTTGGGGGGTTTTGTGTTGGTTTTTTTCCCGCCTGGGATTTTGGGGTTTGTTTTGGTTTGGTTTTCTTCTTTCTTGGTTTGGTGTTTTGTCGGGTTGTTTTTCTTAAAGAATTTGCCTAAAATGTGCGTAAAAAAACTGATCCTCAAGCCTCACTTTTTAAGACAAATTCTCTTTAATCAGTTTAAATAAAGAAGACATGCTCCTGTTCTGTTGTTACAGAATCTTCTATTACCATTCTTAGGAACTTTATTTGCTTGTGTGGGCTTTTTCAAAGAATTCAAGAGATTAATGACTTTGGCAGGTCTAGAGCTGGTACTTAGTGATAACATATGCAACTCAGAAGTTTGGGTTTGTGTTTCAAACACACATTGTTTGTTTCATAGAATCAAATTAGTTAGGAAAAGGATTAATATTCCAATCACAAATGAGAATTTATTTTTCACACTGAGTTCTTGTACATGTCATGGTGGACAGAGTCCATTAAAGCAAGACATTTTCCTCATGTTCCAGCTAAATACAAATTACAATTTTTGAACAAGGAGCATCCTGCATTTCTGTAGTTTATCTCCTTATAGACGTTACCTAGGAGATCAAGGGATAAGTCTCATTTATATAAAGTAAATAATTTCCTCTCTGTACATGTTTTTAATATTGGTTCTTCTGGTATAAAGAATTAATCTGCTGTGCAAAGTAGAGAGATGTGTATGAGAAAAGCTATAAATACGTTCCTTCTCTGAAAAATACTGCCACTTTATCCTCTGGATTAGTCTGACTTTGCTCTGAAAGAGACTTTTAAGAGTGAAGGATTATGGTCTATGAACCCCCATCTTCCTAGGACAGGCATTCATAATTAAAGTCTGGTGGAGATAAAAAGGCCAGTGTTAAGTGCTTCAGGAAAAAATCAGGATGAAAACAACCCCAAAAAAGTCTCCCTTTAAACAGTTTCCCATGAAGCAGTTGGCATTCCTACAGTTTTGATGGAAGTTGATGACTCACATGTTCATCTGCCAAGTGCATAAAGGGGAGCTAACACACTTTGCAGCAGTTTTCATTATATAAAACAATGTACTCTACAAATAGAACTGCAGAGTTCAGAAAAAATACTGTGTAGCAGAGATTACAGGTTCAGATTTTCCTGTGTCAGTTGTAGTGTAGAAAAACACTGAATACCTGCATGTAGTCCTTTTTTAATGGTTGGCAGTAAGCTTTTAATGCATTGCTGCATCAAAGAGGTTGATCTCAGCATGCATGTGGTTATTAGCCACATGTGTGAAATAAGGAAAGTACCTCATAGGTGGAAGTGTCACCATTGTATCTGTACACCGTGCCCTTCTCTCTGCCAGTCCAAGACTGGTTCTTTCAGGTCTACAGTGAATTTTTGGTATTTGTAAGAATATATTCTCTTGTTGCCCAGTGAGATTTTCAGCGCAGCATCTCGTGTCTGAGGGTAGGTCTTGCATTATTTCGGAGGATAATATCCTTACATTATTCCCTGGATGACTTAGCCTTGGTGATTCTGCTCCATTGTATTTTGAGAGTCGTATGTTCCTGGTTTCTTCAGTTGTGATGTATCTACTTCTATCTTCAGCTCAGGGGTCCACAGTAACTACCTCTTGTTCGTTCTCAGCAACCTGCCCTTTTTCCCTTCAGCAGGTTGCTGTGGAGTTCTTGCTTTGCAGGTCCTGTATATATAATTCTTAATAACCTCTGGATAAAAGTCTGGGTAGAGGGATATTCTGTGTGCTAGGCACAGGGAAATCTAGTGTAAAGCCACATTCATTATTAAATTCAGCACTTAAAACTAACAGCTGCAGTCAGAAATCCACCCCGGAGAGGTGTGCAGTATTTGGTTTGCAGCCTTCCTAATATATTATTATATACCATCAAATGTAAATGCAGTTATGTCACTACAAAAGTGGCTTTATGGTAGAATATCTATTCATGTTTTAAGCAAAGTATTGTTACAAAAGTTCTCTTGCAAGGACTTGTGCTGTAAATGCTATATTGGTTTAAAAAAATCTAGGGCTTGGGTTTTCCCTCTCCAGAAAGGGAACCTGCAACCCTGGGTCTGTGATGGTGAACCTTGTGTTGTGTTCTTAGTTGTTAGTGGAAAGTGTTTCTAACATGAAAGTGCAATAATACTCTGTTCAAAATATAACAGAAAATTAAGCTGGTTGTTGGTGGTAGCTTTACCTCTGTAGGAAGTCTTTAAAACTCTGTCCTCCTCGTGCCTCGTATATGGTCCAAATGTACTAGTAGTAATTGCAAATCTTATTGAGGTTGAATTTAAAAACATTCCAAAGTATGTGTGAGATAATTTATTGCATTAAAGAAGAAGGGCATATTTGTGAGACTTAAAAAAACTTTTTAAAAAGCACATGCACAAATGTAAAAAACTGTTTTGTTCAGAAATCAATTGTTTGATATATATGTTTTTGTTTTCGGTGTTTGGCATTTATAGATCAGAGCTAATAAAAATACTGAAATTTATTTTGAGTATTTTTTGTTAACCGTAGACAAAATATGAGTTCTAGTAAAATTTTTAAAGCTCAGGATGAGCTGACTGCAGGAAATGTTTTTCAAAAATTACTATAGAGCAAGACTGTATACCTTAAAAAGTCAATAGTTTCAGCCTTCTGCCTTCTAGAAGTCACTATAAATGCTAGAAACCTAAGGGGAAAGTGCACTAAAAGCCAACGAGGGATGTTATTAGACAGCATTCCTTCAAATCTTAACAGCATAAAATCAACTAATTGGAACTGTCTTCGAAAGTATTATCAGATGACAAAAGCATTTTTAATTGAAATAAATAAAATGGCACAAATATGGTGAAGAGACATGGGTGCCTTTTTGTATGATGTCTCTTCTGCCTTTTTTTCCAGAAAGTTTCATGTCTCCTGCTAGGTTTGCTTACACAGAATTTGTTTCTCGAGGAGGCTGTTCTCTCTTTATAACTAACAAAAAGCAACTCAGTTTGATGAAAAATGTGCATTGCATTACTGCCTGATGATGACAGGAATCCTACCTGAGCATGTCAGAGGGAACTGGTGGAACAGCAGCTTTGCAGTAGGGAGCAGGAGCAAGAGAAAAGTTAAAGGAACAGGGAAGGCAGATGTGTGTCTTTGCTGGTGGCAGGATCTCATCTCCTTTTATCTTGTTTAGGTTTCTCCTCTGCCTCCTACTTAAAGGTCCATGTTAAAACCCACCACGGTGTTCCCCTTCCCCAGGTCTCCAGGCACCAGGAGTCCATCCCGAATGGGGGAGCAGCGTTCCACTGCGTCAGGACCTATGGCATCAAAGGCAAGAGACTCGCTGCTCTGCACCTTGCTGCTCTGTGCAGAACTTTGTGTTGTGGGGTGTTGGGCTGGGCACGAGAAAGGGGAGGGAGGAAGGACAGCGAAAGTACTGGAGAGAAGCTTAGGGCGATGCAGAGACATTCCGTAGCATCACATAGGATGTAACACCTGTCACTGGATAGCCGATTTAACAAGTCTAGGGGAAGGAGATGGACACAGAAGAGTACGTGTCCACAGAAGAATTTTTGGCAGCTTCTTCGATTTGGAAGATTGAAAAAGCCATGTCAGTTCATCTTGACCCTCTTCCTTGGAGCAGTCAGCATCTGAATTTTGCCTGAGGGCAGGTTCGTTAGTCCCGCTCCACTTGAGTCTCGCGTCAGTCCAACTCCGTTTCTGGTTTTGATGAGGAGCCTTACTGTAAATGCAGCCAGCTGTCTGTAGCTAAACTTACACTTCTGAATGCAGTTGTTGGCGAGGAGAGGTAAAGGGTCATAATAGTACTGGTGCTTTCTTGTTGTTTTTGTTGGTTTTGACATTCATTTAACTAGGGGATGGGAGAAAAAATGTTATTGTAAGCATAGCTAAGGAGTATTTAAGTTCTGAATAAGTAAACCAATGTGTTTACCTCTGTAGAATAGTTTTTTGCTTCTTGGTTTGAGCTGTCATTATTCCCAGTGAAGGTGAAACATCAGAAAATTCTTCAAAGCCACGGTTGTTCTGGTTTTTTCCTTGCCCAAGAGAACGCAGTGGGCTGGGTTAAACAAAGTCTGTGCCAGCAGAAAGCTAGAGTTGTGTAATTTTTTCTGTTAGAAGTCTTGATAGAGTTACTACAGAAGCCCTTTAGTTTTGGGTGGTGTGCTGACTTAACAAGAGATTTATTCCAACTCAGTGGTGTATTGATTTCATGCATATCCTGTTAGGTTTGTAATGCTGAGTCCAGAGCAAATCTGTCTTTTGGGTTGTGCCAAGTGGTTCTTCGGTCTCTTAGAGTTAACAGTAGGTACAGCCTATTTGTATTCAGAGACTCCTTTAGTGAGCACGTCTGGGTTTCTCACGCTCATTCCCATGCACTGAGCAAAAAAGTGTGGACAAACTTCCTTGGCATAACGCCAGAGGAGAATGGGGAAGACTCCAGCATACCAATGGCTTTGCCAGGACATATATCCAAATAACTTAAATAACGTCCCTAACCTGTCTGCTGTTTCACACTACAGTATTTAAAGATAGAACAATTTTAGGTTGTGAAGTTCACTTCTAACAGTGTTGCACTTGTAAAAAAGAGTTCCTTGAGACTAAATGGAATTGCACTTCTTAAATTGCAGTAGCTCACTGCTGTTTTGCTGACTATTTCCAGGTTTCTTCACATCTTGCTGCAGCCTGTTGTACTTCATGAAGTTTCTAGGCTCTTCCCCAAAGTATCAACAGTATTTCTGAAGTGTGCAAGCGAATTGCACAGTTAAAAACTCATCATTAGGTCCATCCTTTTGTAGTGTCTGAGGTGTAAACATTGAGAAACATCCTTGGGATTCAAGAAATCTTAAATAAACCAGAGGCCCATTATGGTTGCATTCAGTATCATGACAAATCCCTAATGAAACCCCAGCTGTTGCTCTGATAGCAGCCTGGTGGTTTGGAAAGGGGACCCATGCTCAAGGGCTTTAGAATATGAGAGATTGGACGTTAAGTGTGTATCATTCTGTTGTGACAGGCATTAATGTGATCAGGTGGTAACCAATCTAATTTATTTTAATGCACATTAAATATCTTCCTTTGGGAGCTAAGATTCTGAAACCTCCTCTCTTTTCTTTTTCCCATAGAAGGCCAGAAATGTTCACATTCGGACCCGATTGAGAGTTCTGATTCATATGGAGACCTCTCTGACACCAGTGACCTCAAGACTCCTGAGAAACAGAGCACCAACGGGTCCTTCTCGTGTGACCTGGCAGTCAGCAAAAACAAAATGGAGACGGAAGGAGAGAAGAAGTACCCGTGCCCCGAATGCGGCAGCTTTTTCAGATCAAAGTCTTATCTGAACAAACACATACAGAAAGTTCACGTCAGGGCCCTTGGTGGCCCACTGGGGGACCTGGGTCCTGCTCTAGGATCCCCCTTCTCACCCCAACAGAACATGTCTCTTCTGGAGTCGTTTGGGTTTCAGATCGTCCAGTCAGCATTTGCATCATCCCTAGTGGATCCAGAGGTCGACCAGCAACCAATGGGGCCAGAGGGGAAATGAGATCAGTTGGATCTTAACAAAGCAAAGCAGCAGTCTGGCTATAATGATAAGATGCTGTGAATGAAAGAGGAAATAATGAAACTTGGTTCTATAGCTGAGAATTTTTTATTCATTTTAGCTTCCCTCTTTGTCTCATGCCCTACCCCACCTTTAAACCTTCACTGGGGAGAGGGAGAAAATGCTTCTTTAGCTGATAAATTACAGAAGATGGTGGCCTTGAATAGGAGACATGACCCAAAACAAATGGAGCTTTAGAGGCTGTTGCTGGTGTTTTCTTTGTGTTCTTCTAGAATAATCAAAAGTTACCAGCACTGGTCTGAGAATGAGACAGTCCTAGTGACCGAGGCACCTGGGGAGCTGCAGCTACAGGGAGCAGTGATTTTGTTCTCTCTCTATTCCCCTGTCCTCCCTAAACTCCCCCAGAAAAACAGTAAGTTTTAAAAACAGACCCATTATTGAATATAACGTTAAGTAAAATGCCCCATGGTTCCTAGCAGGTTACAATGCAGTTGTCCTTTTAAAAACAGAAAAATATAAAGAAGGTGAGAGAATTTGAACCCCTTCTGCCTTTGTGAGGCTGTGAGTGCCGCAGCAGGACTGAACTGCTGAGAAAAATCACCTTTCAGAACAGGTTGTTTTTATTACTTTTGACCATTAAACTTGCTGTCAGGTTTTTAATTCTTTATTATTATTATTATTATTTTAGGACCTGTTGTAGTGAATTGCTACTGAAAAGCCAGTCTAAGGCAATACACAGAGCACTCGTAAAGCAGCAGTCACATTAGGGTTAGTATTAATTTTTTTTTTAGATGTACCATAATTAATAACTTGCCTAGTTGGTTGTTTTAAGTTTATGAAAGAAATAGTTTTTATGAAAAAAAAAGAAAAAAGAAAAAAAAAAAGAAGGAAAAATACCATTACAGTCTGGTTGACTGGTGCTCATTTTTCATGTGGGGACCTAGGGGATGAACACGATCAGCCATCGGTTTAACACTATGTACCACTGACTTGTTTAGTGTGAATAAACCCAGGGGTTCACAGAGTGATTTTGGTTTAATTGGATTGGACTCTATTAAAGAAGTTAGTATGTTACTTTGCATCCCCTCGTTTTGTCTGGTTTTTGAGCAATTTAGCCACCTGTCCAAAAGGTGTGCAAATGAGAGCCAGTAGATAATATGTGAATCCCACTCTGCACTGTGCTGTATTCTCAGTGAGCTGGGCTTTTTGGCCACAGTCGTGCTGTCCTGATCTGTCTCTAGTCAGGTTTGCAAAAGCCACTGTTACTCCTTTCTCTTCCAAATGAGAAAGGGTTTCTAGTATAAGAGGTGGGAATTGCAAACAGCATATCTTTGAAAAAGAATTGATTACAAAATGCAAAGAAGCTGCACTCTAGGCTGTTGGAGATTCCATTTAATCTGAAAATACCACTTGTGCAGAAATAATGTCCTTTCTTGACCCTCCCTTTCCTTCCATGTAACTAGTCAAGGTTTTATGTACCAAACCCAGGTATAAATGTTTAACACAGGGTTAGGAGTTAGGAATACTCTGAGTTTTAATTATGGTTCTGCTGTTGATGCTCAAAGTCACATAGAATGGTTTCCTGAATTTATTCCTTAATTTCATATCTGTGAAGAATCTTCTCTACATCACAATTGTTGAGAGGGTTATTGAGCAAAGGTTTAAGCAGTGATTTGGTAAACTGCTTTGTGTATTGAATGTTTCTAAAGGCCACTCTGAAGAGCCCATGTCCTGCACCAAACTTGCATCCCATGAAGCAATATCTATCTCCATCATTAATACAGTGCTGGAGCTGGACAGACTCCCTTAGACTGGATTCTCGTTTGCTGCAGGAGATCTGTCTGTGTAAACATGCACAGAGACACAAACTGGTGTTGTACCACAGCCTGCATTGCCCAGGTGCTCCCAGTCCAAACCCTGCAACTGATGCTTAACTGATATTCCCATTTTGTTTTTATCTTAGAATTAGAGAGCCCTTTGTAAGTATCTAGATTTTGGAATGACATTCTAAATTCTACAGAGTTAGAAGACCCAGATTCCCTCGTGTAAGAAGCTACTTTTTGTACTTGCTCTCAGCTGTTATAAATCAAGGATGAATAATCAATGGCTTTCTCTTTATAGCACCAGCAGTTTCTAAATTGAGAGCATGTTGCAGTGGACTTGATGTTTTGCTATTAATCTGTGTTGGGAGACTGAAGGACATGTTCTTCTCCAGTCATCTCCTCCCAGAATCCTGGAATAGGTATGAGTCTCATTTAAAAGGAAAAACCAGTGAAACAAACAAACCCCACCACTAAAGCTTCATGGAATTGCTCTTGTCGTACTGGTAAGATTAGTAGACAGGTAAAAACAGAGTATCTTAGAAAAGTGACAAAACATTTTAAAATACCTTAAAAATCTAGTGCTGAGACAACCTTGTAAGCTGCCAAGCAAATCAGGAGAGAGCAGGCTTTCCAGTCAGCATAACAATTTGTTGGGATTAGCAAATTCAGCTGCAGTCACTGATTTACTAATAGCTCATAATTAATCCACAAGGGAAATTCTGTTGAACTGAGGCTGTATGCTGAAAGATAGAAGTTTTTGACCCCAGTGTTCCTATATGCACTCAAAGAAGGTGCTTTAGTCATAAAATTCAACTCCAAAAGCTAAGTCCAGAGTATAGGATACTTTCATCCTACATTTAGCTCCCCTGACTTTAGTGTTACAAGTGGGTTGAATTTTTGCTATATCTATCAGAATTTAACTTTGAATGCTACAGAATTTGACCTGGTGAAGCGAAAGAAAAGCCTTTATCTAAAAACGAAGCCTTCTAAAACACTGTGTATTCTGGTTGTCAAAGAAAATGCTTACTAAGTTGTCATGAATACATTGAATGAAAACTACTTACTTCTCAGTCTAGTGGACAGGGAAACAATTAGGCAGGAGGTTAACAATCCTGAAATGACAGTTCTAGATCATCCTAGTCTAAATGGGAGAGATTTGTTCCAACACAGGAGGCTGGTGCAGGCTAGTGCCAGTAGGAAGTTGGGCAGATCTTTAGCTGTGGTGTGTTTTCAGTGCTTTTTGCTTCTTTGGGGGCATACTGTTCCATTCTGGACAGTAATTTAATCTACATGCAAATTCTTTCTATTCTGTACTTTGGGAAATGCCAGTTTCTCATAGAACATGAGACAGATCCAAACAGAAAACTCAGCCTCACAAGTTCAGAGTTCAGAGGGAAGTATGTAACATGCCCTGAGCTGCAGCTTGTTGCTATGACATTTTATTTTTAATTGGCATATAAGTGTATAGATGATAGTTCTGATTTTGGGCCACCCTCCTTTCCTTGCCTTCTCCTTTGGAGAGACTGCAAGCCAATGTTTGAGTTGGTGCACATGTCAAGAAGGAAACTTCAGTTCATGCAAATTTATATAATCAAACCTGTAGTATTTGTTTGTATTGTAGGAGTCCCATAACCTCTCATCTGAGGTTCAGAGCCTTGTGTATTAGGTATGATGAAAACATCTTCAGTCATTCATAATCTAAATATTAAAGACAGACAAGAAAGGAATAGATGCTTATAAGAGAATGAGTAAAAGATAAAGGATTAAAAACCACTTGCATGCATGCTTAAGTGTTGTGTTAAATGTGGGGGCACAGACTTCTCAGGCTTCTTTTATTGCCTGAATTTATCTTTATAAATGTTAATCCAGAACAATTGCAAGGTAAAGCAATTTAATGTGAATTTATTCCATACTGAGTTAAATTCGGTGACGTGACCTTGCATTTGTCATGTCTTAAATGTGTGCAAACAGTGTGGCTCACCTGACACATGGCAATGTGCATGTGAGCTCTCAATCCTAAGTGATTCGCCCATGGTGATGTGGGAAATTGATAGCAGAACCAGAAATTGAACACAGATTTTTCCTTCTCTCAATCCAGTGCCTTAATTATAGTAGGGCAAAGTATTATATGTTGGGGGGATAAGTTTTTTTGGTTTTTAAAGCCTAGAACTATTAAGATGGTGTGGAGTTGGTCTTCCTACCAATCTTTTGAATAATTGTAAATGCCCAGTCACAATTTTAGACCTGTTTGAGTGCCAGTGACTTAGGGAATATTTGTTACTTCCCATGTATTCCCTGAAATTATTGTTTGTCCCTCAACTGCTGTCAGCAGTAAGGAATGACTTGAATAGAAGAGCTGTGTAACTGAATGTCTATCTAACTCAACTAATTGAATTGCTAGTATGAAAGCTACCCTAGATTTTGTAGGCTCTGTTGTAACTTTAGTGTCTTGTTTTTTCACTAAATCTTTGTTCCTAGAATTCAATATCTGAATTTACGTCTTGAGTCGGGAGTGGGGTACCACTTTCAGCTTTAATTTTTTTTAAGGTGCTTGCTTGAGGAAGTAGATGCCAAAGTAAACTTCAAAGGAAGTCCAGACTTCAGTGTTGGAAGAATGAATGGAGAGCAAGAGCTCTCCTTGGGTTTCATGAGAGATAAATGGACAAAGTAAAAAACAGCCACCAAAATTCTAAGTAATGAAACAGGAAAGGCTTTCCTTTACCACCCACAAAAATAGTAAGATATTTTCAATTGTCACCATGGCAGAAAGTCTGAGAGCAAATGCCAAACAACACATGGAATGTGCTGGCTTTTTCAGCATTATGATTATACCTTAACAGCATTGTCAATACCCAAATATAAATTAAGCCAGCTTAGTACTGCTCACCTTTTTCTTGGGCACAATACCTGAGTTTTATTTGAACAGAACGGAAGCTCACAGTGAATCTCTGAGTTTAGTCTCTCAGTTCCACCCTGAGAGATGAAACAAATGAGCAAAGAGGGGAAAAAAAATACCACTAGGAAAATATAAAAAGGAAAATAGACTCTGGAAGGCTCCAATGTCTCCTGAAACAGCCACATTTTTTTATCCTGAACATCCTTTTCAAAACAAGATCCTTCAGCTGTTGTGAGTGAGCCCTTGGGAACAGATTTGGCTTCCAGCCCAATCTGCTGCAGCTCCCTGTCCCTGTGAGAAGGCAGGATGTTCCAGAGCACTGAGCCTGGGACCCAGGGGGAGAGGGGCAGGCAGTGCTCCTGGGCTGCAGCCACAGGTACTGCTGCAGAGTCAGCATCAACACTGACAAAGTGTCTGCCTGCTCCCTTGACCCTCAGCATCAACACTGGCAAAGTGTCTGCCTGCTCCTTTGACCCTCACCCTCCACACATCCCTGCGCAGTGCGGTGCCTGCTCGGATGTGTGCAGCTCTGCAAGTAACTGTAGGCTGTAAAACAAAGCAGGGAGCTGTTTGGCTAAAAAGAAAAAAGAGAAAGCACCACTTAAAAAGAGTGCTATGACATAACTGCAGAGCAGTGCAGCCCAGGAGCAGGAGCTATGGCTGTGAGGGGTTGTGGTGATGGTTGGAATGGTTATGGTATGTCATTGAAAAACCACAGCTGTGCACTCTGTGGTGGCGGGCAGTGATGGCCTGTTTGCTAAGAATTAACACCCTGTGTCATCTCTAGCCTCTTCCTGTGCTGTGTTCCTGTTTGTAAGATGAGATGATGATAACCCTTGGGTAAGAACGTGCCAGTATTTAATTGACATGCCAAATTGTGCTGCTGAACTCTGTCACAAATGTTTGGCCTCACTGACTTCAGGTGTAACACAAAGTTAAACAAACATTTGGCCACATTTTTCCTCAAAGGTGTGATACTGAAATTTATTTAAAGACTGCCTGGCACTATTGATCTGCTCTCAGGGTTTATGTGAATGAAGCTTTTCCTGGGTGGCCTCCATACTTGTACTGCAATTTTGGAGACCTGGAAGTGCTCTGAGCTGAAATATGCTGAAGGAAGGAGGTAACTGGAGTCTCACTGATGTTCCTGTGACTCCCTCCCAGCTCCTGTGTTCTATGTGGACCATGGAGTCACTTCATGCAGTCACTGGCAGCCATAAATGCTCTTGAGCATCCTGCAGTCACATAGTGACCTTGGGTAAGTGATTTTATGATAAATCAATCTCATGCTTGCTAATACCTTTTTGGCTGCTGTGTCTACAAACTGGTGCCTTCTCCAGGCAAATTTTACATGCCCTGTGGAAAGTTGTCAGACTGACTGCTGGCTCTTAAGGAATCAACCAAGCCTCGCTCTTGGGCTCAGAATTTTTCCTCGGTACTGTTGTAATCTGAAAGTTTGCTGCAATTAGTGCAAATACCAGAGTAAGAGAGAAAATAAAAGGCTGTTCTTAGATGACCTGTAGAGTGAACAACTGAGACATGAGTGTGGGATGAGCCAGGGAAACTGGTATTTTTCCCTGGCTGCACGCCATATGGAAGAGACAGTGCCTTGGAAGGGAAGGAGCAGAAAAGTTTGCCATTGGCTCTGATGAATCCCAATCCTGCTTCTACTGAAGTTGTTGGGAATCCTCCCATTGTCTTCAGTGTGAGCAAGAAAGGATCTTAGGTGAGGATGGATGACTCTTTCCCTACTTGAATGAAGTCTCTTGCCTATTTATGGGCCTGCTTCTATTGAAACCGAGCCTGTTTTAGCCTTTTTGGGTTCTTAGGGACCTGTTTGTATAAAGCAACTTACCTACCTATATCTTTTTTTTTTCTATTGTGTGTATTTTTTGTATGTTCTGTTGGAAGGTGAAGCCTCTGTAGAAGGGGATACAAAACCTGATTTTTAAATAGTAATAAACCAAAAGAGAATTAAACTCTGCAGGCTGCATGCATTCATTTCCTGGAGATGGAGAGTAGAGACCATGAGTGCACAGAAAGATGGCCTGGACTTTTCGTATCTTGAAATCTTCCCCTTTTCAGAGACAGTTCTGCCTTTGCACATTTCCACAGCTCTGTGTGAGAATTCATAGTGTGGTGGGCAGGTCACAACACTGTGTATCAGGATGGCCTTATTTCAACTAGGAAATCCTTTCTCTGGCACTGTGTGGTGAGATTTCTTGTTTCAGCATAAGTGGATGGAGTAACAAGTATCTGTGAAATTTGGTATTGTCCTCACTGAGTGGCAGTGAAATAAAACTGAGGTGATACAAATAGATTTTTGCTTCTGGCCTGCCTACCTCAGGTGCTGGGGCGTTGGTCAAACGCACAGTGTTTTAACTCCACACCCTTATATACTAAAGAAATAAGTGCAAGTATTAAGTGAAACTTTACTAAGCCTTTGTTCCTTCCTGTCTTTTTACCTACTCATGATGTTACCAGTTGGAGCCTTAACTTTATAAAAGAATGGCAAACTCAAGACCAAAATAACAACAAAGGTTTGCCCTGCTCTGTAAACATACTTAAAGGAACAGTGTCTTTGCTTTTGTAAATAGATGTAAAAAAGTCCACGTGCCCATGTCAGTCACAAAAAAGGCTATCTCTGCATGCTTATGGCATGTGTGTGACCCAGAGAAAACAGAGATTTGCCTTTCTGCACTGGAAAGAAAGGGCAACTTCCCAAAATAAACAGCTCCTCCCACAGCCTTCAGGCAAACACCTGTGGAGAGAGGTCTTTTGCAGTACCTGTGTGCCAGTGGTTTTATCTGCTTTCAGGTCAGCTAAGAAATAAAATCCAGAGGTGTGAGCTCTGCATTGTAAATGTCCCTGAATCCTGTACTTCATGAGGAAACAGTAGTAAGCTCCACTGCCAGGTTTGGTCTCTGCTTCTCTGCTCACATGTTGAATTACAGAGACCCATTACAAAATGAGTCTCTGCTTCTGCTCTTACGTTGATGACTCTAGTCCTAGTCCCAAAGCCCTACAGAGAGAAGAAAATACATGTCTGGGTTTTTTATGTGTTCAAGTTTATAACCTTATAGCCTTTCTGATGGCTTAGGATAGAGGTCACATGAGTGGTTGTGCTATTTAGAGTAGGAGTTTTGCATATTTAAGTGCAACTCTAACCTCATGTTTTCCACAATGAAATCTAACTATTACTGTGGTAATATTCCATTCTTACTGAAGTTTAAACAGCAGAGTTTGGGCTTTCACTTCTGTTTGACTGTGAAATTGGCTTCCATGGTGAGTGAAAGATTGGTAGAAGAATATTTAATAATCCCATCCAGTTCACTGGAGGTTAATTTGAATGGACATCAGAACAGAAATCTTTATTCCTTTTGACTGAAATCTCCACATGTTTTGATGCTGCCTTTTCACATTTATCATGTGCAAATAAACAATTATTTTTAGATAGGCATTTTCTAACAAGAACAAATTGGTTTATTCGACTGCTTAGCTTTGCCAGGTACTGCTGGGCACAACAGTGGTTTGAGAAACAAGAAAGTTACAAAAGTACTTTTATACCTTAAAAAAACAACCAAACAACACATTCTCCTGTTTTAATGAATTCCTGCATTGATGCATATTTGTGCTTTCATCTAAGTCAGCACTACACATGTAGAACTTGAGAACATCTCATGCATATCCGTCTTCAGGATTCCTTCCCCTACAAAACCGTTTCATAAGGTAGGTATTGCATGTCTGAAGCTTCCAAAGCACTTTGCAGACATATAATCATTTCTGCCTCTGTGACATAAGTAATATTAACATGGGAAACCAAGGCAGAAGGTTGCCTAAGATCAGGCAAAGATCAGTTAAAAAATTTAGGGTAAGGCTTCTGTTCTTGGCTCAGACTTACGTGTTCGTTGAGTAGATCAACAGTACCTTTCAAAATAGCTTCCCTTCCTCCACCCTTAGAAATGTGTGCTCTGTTTTTTGTCAGTAGCAGCCTGCATCTGTAGCAAAAAAAGAAACAAACGAAAAAAAACCAAAACAAGGAAAACCAGTGCAACTGGAGACTGAAACATCTTTAGACAACTGTACCCAATTCCTAATAATATTGCTATGGTTTTATGGCATCCTGCTATGAGACACACCCACCCGTTGGATAGCAGGTAAAGCAGTCTGTGATCCAGATACCGAGTCTGGAATGCTGCAGGGAAAAAGCTGAGGGATGATCCACGGGGACCTTCACAACTGCTACAGTGGGCCGGCGTGAACACAGACGTCTGTCAGCACTTGGGCTCTTCAAAACTGCTGAGAAAACTGGAAAGGCACTGGGCAGTTCTTGACAAAAAAGGACAAAGCATCGATGCTGTTAGAGAGGACTCAGTGTGTGAAATTTCTTAAGTCAGTGATTGCCGAGAGTATTTAGTGCTAATCTCTTAATGCTGGAGAAGTGTAGCTGCGGTGCTTCTCCCCAGTAAACAATAGGGCCCAGATTGCCCTCCCGGGGCCTCCGGCCTTTTATTACAGCCCACATAGAAAGCTCATCTGAGAAAGCACTCTGAGTTAGTGGAGCAAACTCTGAACCAGTCTGAACCAGTTCAAACATCGCATATGGTTGTTTTGCTTCTGCAGACTTCCTTGTTAGTCCTTGGAGGCTGTGGCTGGCGTTTACTTAGCAATAGCTCATGCTGTCAGACTGAAGGGGGAGGAGAAAGCCTTGAGCGTGTCAGCAGCACGATGCAACAGTGCCAGCAGATATTCCTGTCGTTCCACACCGACTCCTTTGTAGTCACTGCCTCTGTCTTGATCTTTGGTTATACTCGGCTCAGCTTCATAAACTCAACATCTGATCCTTTTGATGCAGCCCTGATGTTCTTTTATTACGTTCAAATTGTATCTAGGTTAGAAATGAGACGCATTTGTTTCCAACTCCTACATCAGTGCTTACAGAAGGCTTTTTACAGGTGAGACCTACAGTTATTTTCATGATCAAGAGAGAGGCAACAAAGAAGTAAAACCCCTGCTTTTGCTGGAGTTGCAAGTACTCAAGTACTTACTAGTGTTTAGTAACATTCGATGCTTGCAGCTTTTTAAGCTTAAGCACAAACTGCTCTAATATTCTGTTCATGGTAAGTGAGGTCTCAGAATGTACTGCCTTTTTCTCAAGCACTGTCATTTATGAAAGAAGCAAAAAATTGAGAAAAACGAGTTTTGGGGGAAAATTGGAACAATTATTTTGGTTACCTAGGAATAAGAAAGGGGAGGTTTTATGGGAACATGACGTATGTCCTGTTAAAAGGAGGGCAATGGTCAGCTTTTTCCATTTTAAGCAATCCATGTTAATTTGGCTAGGAAAGATTACTCAGATTAGAAAACTCATTTTGTTTACTCCCCCCAGTGTCTTATTTAGTAAGATTAAGTAATAAAGCATGTTAGTTCTTGCATAGGAGGTTAGATGAATTTCTGCCTGGCAAGATCTGAACACACAAGGCTGTGGCCAGAGAAGGAGGGTGGGTTTGATGGCTTCTTGCAGAGTCATTCCAGAGCTACAGATCTGTGGCTGCCCCCCTTGGCACAGAGTGCTGTTGCTATATGTTAGATTCATTTTTGTTTTCCTTTTAAATAAAAATCTCAAAACACTTTGAATTTTTCCACAGGTGAAAAAGTAGAACAAACAAACAAGAAAGAGCAGCTGACAGGAGAAAGAGAAAGCAGACGTTCATTCTGGAACCTGTGTAAAGTAAACAGCTGAAAGGTACCAGCTCACAGCAGAAACTGGTTCACACTGAGTTTAGGGAGGATGCTTAATGTCCCTCATTCCTAAAAATAGTATATATATTCTCCTGTAAAACGTGGGGATGTGTTGTGATACATGTATGTGTATATACCTACATATATCTAAGTGTAAACTACGTGAGGAAGTAGCTGCAAAGCTATTAACTTACTTATAGTTTGGGTAGTTTAAAATCAAGTCCTAGGAAATAATGTCATGTTTAATCTCTAAAAGTGTAGCAAGAAGAAACCCATTCCCAAGCAGCAGAAAGAGCAATTGAGTCTGCCTCTGACAGCTGCCACCTGGCATCCTATTAAACTTAACTCTGTGAAACTGCCAAGCATAAATCTTCCCTCATCCTGGAGAAAGCTAGAGATGAAAGAAGAAATTATGCTTAGAAGTCAGTTGTGGGAAAGACTTTGATCTTTACCATTAATGTGAAGGTTTTTGCATTTCTCCCCGATTCCCCATTGTCCTTCTGTGGACTAGAAATTCAAATTGTTTGCTGGAACTTAGCTGGGTGTAATGAGAAGTGCAAATTTATCTTGTTACATAGTAGGAGAGAGAACTAGGAAGATCTGAGATTTGTTTCCACAGAGATTACTGCCGTGCTTGGATCAGTATGTACAGAAGGAGGTGCTTTCTGTGCTAGGTGGCATGGAAGCATTAGTTAGCCTCATGAAATGAGCAAAAATAAATTAATTGTGCAGGTTGGCAGTCCCTCTGCAAAGTTTTGGACAGGCAGTGCCTCTGGATGCATGTGTGGCCATGCAGTTTCTGCTGAATGGAATTTGACCCATAAAATCTGTGATGAAGAGCTATTACAAACAGGCAGCTTGATTGAATAGCCCTTATTAAAAATTCTTGCTGACTCCAGTTAGCCATGCCTTTACAGAGAGTAACTGGAGAGCATCAGGAATGCAGGAACAGGGTGTCTGTGCAGACAACGAGCATAATGCCACAAAGGCTGCATCTTAGCTGGTGATGTCAGTCAGGACTGGCACATACAGTTGGTTTTTGATTTCCTGTTTTGCTTTTTTACAACCATTTTTTTAAAAATCTGACATTACTAAACTACATTTTCTGTAGTGGTAAATCATATTAAAGCAAATGAATCACAGACAAATGTGTGCTAAGACCTGTGGTTTCATACTTGGTGGTAGTGCTGCTTAATTGACCTGTTTCCTCATTACCCATCTATCATGCTGGTACATCTGTGTTTTTGTGGTTCCATTATGGACTGGATGCAGCAGGTGACCTGGCTGTAAAGGGATTAAAGTATTCATGACCTGGTGAAAAAGGGGCAAAAGTTGGGTTGGATCAGAACCTTGAGCAGGTTTGTTACACAAGTACCTGCAGCAGCCTGACAGAGAGCACTGCCAGGATGGAAATACCTGGGAGTGGAAGGGAAAGACCACTGCTCCAGCCAGCACTGCCTTGAAAAGTGATTCATCAAACACTGAACCAGCTTCCTGGCATAGAAATACTTCTTATGTCTTCAATGGTTTCCATGTGATTTCAAAGAACTTTAAAAGAAGGGAACTTCCCTGTCCTGTTCTAAGAAGGAAGGTTTGATTGTACCTCGTGTAACAGAAAGGAAGGGAAAGCGCAAAGAAGTGAGGCAGGCGGGTTGGCCAAGGTCAGGAAGAACTCTGTGGGAAATCCAGAAATAGCACCTTGTGCTGCAGGCCTGTGCCTTGGCTACAAACCCATCAGTTGGCCCAGGCTGCCTTTGCGAGCTCATTGTTCAACAGGAGCAACTATTCAGTGCCTTGTTTTTCACTGGTGTAAAATAGAAACAGTGCTGAGGACTCCAGATGCTTGTGAACAGGCACAGGCACTGCACTGTCTCAATCCCTTGGCGTGTTCAGAAACAGAAGTATCTATTGTAAGCCGTGTGAAATGTCTGCAGAGAGGCTTTATCACAGTGGCTGGATGCCTGCAGTAGAACTACTCTAAACCATCTTTATGCTGTTTACCTTATTTTGTTCTATAAGCAGGCACAGCTCTTAGAGTAAATATATGGAGTCAATGAAAAGTAATGGATTAGCAGAGGCGAGAATGTAAACCCCTTAAGGTGGAGGTGCACAGCCTCCGTGGCAGTGTGTACCTCCCACAATGTGTCTTTAGAGCTAAGGGAACCCACAGGGAGAATAAGGGCAGCAGGATTTAGTTCTTCATGGTAATTCTCTAGGGGAGATAGCAGTTATAGGTCTCTGAAGATCAACACTTTTCCTGCCACAGGCAGCGGTTCAAGCGTAGTTCCGTGTGGGAAGCCTCCTCTTCTGGTCTAAGACTTTTCCTGCGACTGTGGGAGCCAAGCCCAGGGACGCGGAGCTCCTCTCGAGCTGAACAGCCCCACGGCACCGAGCACCCATCGCCGTGCTCGTCCCGGTGCGAAGGACCCTGTGCGGCAGCAGGTTCCCGGCTGCCCCGAGCCCTGCCCCGCGGCAGCCGCCCCTTACCCTCCTGGGGGCGGGCGGCGGCGGCAGCGTTAGGACCCGGCGGCGGCTGCGGGGCGGG
>VZTF01000167.1:856065-893607 GCA_013397755.1 Cnemophilus loriae
GGCCCGCTGCTCCCTAGCAGTCGATGAGGACCACAACAGCTGCAGGAACCCGGACGGTGACGCCGCGCCCTGGTGCTACATCCGAGGCGCTACCGGGATCCCCGAGCGACGATCCTGCGACATTGCCCAGTGCTCAGGTAAGAGCGGCCGCCGCCGGCCCCCCTCTCTTTCTGCCCTCCCCGGCCTGCCCCCTACCGCCAGGGGCTGGGTTTGTCACCAGGGTGGGGTTCCCCCTGCGCACAAACAACCCCGGGCTACGCCAGCACCTCCCCCGGGAACACCGCGTACCCGGGGCTGCCTTCCACCCCCCGCCTATGTGTGCACATCTGCCTCCCAGCTATGCCTTGCTCCGCCCCTAGAGCTTTTCCATTAGTGCCAGAAAAGGCCTGTGAAAAGTCCCCAGTGCCCCATAATTCACTTATCGCTATAGGGCTCTGTAGCTGTGTTGTAAAAGGCTGAGGTCTGGACATCTAGGAACTGCTGAGGTGTGGGTAGACTGTTACTGTGGGGCATATTACAGCTGACTAAAGAAGCTTCCTACTGTTAAAGGATTGCCAGTGGGAATTTGAGTACGGGGTGGAGGGGAAGAATGTGGAAAAAATGAGAACTAGAAGGGAGGACAGTAAGAAATGGAAACACTGGATTCCTCCTGGATAGTCACAGTGAGAAACAGTTTGCCAAAAGAACTGTAGCTGAAGCCTGTTTCAGGGAGAGGAGGTGTCAGTATTGACTGACACCAGAGTAACCACTTAGGTTTTTTGAACCGTTTACTACTTTCTGAGCCCTGCAAGATTTACTCACACCACTGTCCCTTGAGATTGCTATCCTTGCATGTAAATGCTTTCCCACGCACATACACCTTCTTCTTCTTTTCACTTTGCTCTTTTTTTGCCTGCTTTTCCCTAAAGATGGAGCAAAAAAAACCGTTCTGCTGCCAAGACCCTTACTCAAAGCACTCTTGCAGCTTTAGGATCAGAAGAGTTACCTGACCTTTCAGCCATTTGCATGTTTAATAGGTTTGATATTCTTGCATCTCAGAGTGGGCACCTTTTCATCGTCCAACAGTTCAGTTGCCCTGGCTGACCCTACATGAAGTTACTGTGCAGGACCCTGATTTCCTGTCTCTGACTCCCTTCTGTATTTCCATTTCACATTCCACTGAGGACTCAAAATGGCTGCAGATAGAAAATCCATATGGAGTGATTGCCTGCGTTGGGGGGACATGCAGGTGGAGTGAGTTTTCAGGTGTGAATGCATACTGTGAATAGCATTTCCAAAAAGGAGGGAGGTTTGTATAGAACAGGTAATAGATACCTTCTTTACACTGTCACAGCTTTTACAGTGCTACAGCTTCCATTTAAACTATGTCATGAAAGAAGGAGTTACCTTGAAAATCTTTCAATGCTGTTGATAAAAAAGAGCATTGATAAAAAACAGGGCTGGGAAGGAACCTGTATCTTTGGGTGCCTTTGTCTGGGCCTTGGCTGAGGAGGAGCTTGTCCTTAGTCAGTGGCTGTGCTGCCTGAGGGCTGCTGTGACTTAGCCAGTCCAACATGCTGTCAGAGTTTGGAATACCTCTGCAAAGAGGGGCTGGGGAAGAATATCCCCAGTTTGTTTTCACACCAGCTTGAGTCTCCTGTCAAACTTTCCTGTGTCAGGAAGATTGAGGCAGAAGAGAGATAAATAGGCTCCTGGGAGATTTGGGATGGAGATTCTCATAATCTTGTTCACGTCTGTTCAGCATGATTGAAGCTGCAGCCTGTATATCGATCCATACACTAAATGAAGTCATTGTGCATCCTCTGGACTCAAGCCCTGAACCTGGGTTTCATCCTGCTGTCTGACTTCTCTTATCTATGGTGGTGCCTTGGACTCTTAAAAAATAGGTTCTTGTCAAAGGAAAAGTGTGGGGAGGAGTACATTTCTTGTCTACTTTGGTAGGATTTCTGGCAACAACTTAAGGGGTAAAAAGTGTTTTTCAGTGTGCTTTGAAGGCAGTTCAGTAATACCAGTCTAGATCTGTCCCACTCACAAGGCACGTGTTGTTTTGAAGTACTCATAAGTGCTTGGTATGTTGTTTGGTTTTTTTTTTTTTTCCCTCTCAACAGATCCTACATCCACCACAGCAGAAGTTGGTACTTCCCAGGAGGATGAGCAGGTGTTTGAACCAGCTGATACCTTGCCCTCCCGGAGCGAGGCAGCCGCAGTGCAGCCCGTCATCGGGATCAGTCAGAGAGTGCAGATGAACTCCAAAGAAAAGAAGGACTTAGGGACACTAGGTACAAACCCAGGATCGTGTGATGGATCCATTCCTGTAATTCTGGCAGGACAGACCTGTTTTGAGGCTCTGCAACCAACATTATAGCTGGATCTGCTGCCTCAAATTTTGGTTCTTTTTTTTTCTCTTTTCACAGGTTATGTGCTGGGGCTGATCATGATGGTGATAATCATTGCCATCGGGGCTGGCATTGTCGTGGGATACATCTATAAGAGGTGAGTGGCTATTCTTTGTTTAAAAGCTGGTGTATATAGAGCAGGAATGTCTGAGCACCTCCAGACCCAAGCAGACCCCAAGGAAATGGGACAGAAGCATATGTATGGTTGTGGCACATTGAGCAAGTTTGCTTGTCACACTGAGGAGAGAACTACTGAAGAGTTAATTCTGTTCTTCTCCATTTCGCCCATTATTGTGATGTTCTGTCCCACTTAAAGTTTCAAATTGCCCTCTTTAATATTTGGGTTTTTGTGTGTGCATGTGCACCTTGATGTGGCTTTCTCAGATGTATCCAGGGGAGCTGGGTTTTGTCAGAACTGGAAAGAGCAGATCCCAGGTGCCCTCACAGGAAGTTTCTTGTGATCAGAAAAAGAACAATCCTTCTAGCAGGCCACCTGTTCCCCTGATTTCTCTAGTCTATCTTTAGAAGAAAAACAATTGGCATTTTTTTTTGCTACTCATGCATTGTATCCTATGAAGCTGACTATTGGGTAGCACTTTTCTTTTTCTTCAAAGTTCATTTTAGCAGAGCTCCTGTATACTTTAAGGTCAGTTTTGATTTGCACTGCAATTACTATTTTTTCAGCCACTTCACTGTGTTGGACAGAAATGTTTCTGTAGCTCAGCAGTGTTTGAGGGTAGTGGCAGTAGCAAGCTGCTTAGTTGTAAGAGAGGGTAGGATTAACAAATAGCAGTGATTGTCACTGCAGCAAGCAAAGGCCCAGGCTCCCTCCTCTGGGAGAGTTTGTTCTATGTTTTGGCCGTTTGACAACGGTCTGACACAACCAAGCAAAAAGAGCCCTTTCCCAAGCTGGGACATGTCCTTATGTAAGTGTTTATAATAAATGCTGACAGAAAAAAAGCAGAGGGAGGAGTGTTACATAAGGGGCAAATCACAGAGCGCTGCTTGTCGAAGAATCTGATTTGAGGCGTCACTTTAGAGAATGCTGTCTTGTGTGCTGGCAGGAACGGCAGCCACTGCTGCACGCTTGTAGGCAGCTTTGAAAAGCAGCCAAAATGCTGACAGGAAACCCCAGCAGCTCTGCCTGCTTGAGATCACGAGGCCCCGGAGGAGCGAGTGGTGCCTGTCCCACCTCTCTCCTATGTTCGGCAGGAGGAAGCAATACACCAATATTGGGCTTTGTCTAAATGCAGCTTTGCTTCTCCAGTCACAGAGAGCTCACAGCAGGGCTGTAGTGCAGGTTTAGTGTCTCCCTCCTTGCCTTGATCTCAAAATTGCATGTACAAGCTGGCAGGTTTGGGTAGTAGGTGTGATGAGAAACCTTTAATGGGTTTAGTAGTTTTTGGTATACATAGCTCTTCTGGAGACAACATGCTATTAATGCCAAATCCATTTTTAAAGCAAGGCAGTTCTTCCGCAGCACAAATTACAGAGGTGTTCCTTCCCTTAGCAACAGGCTGGGGACTGAGGTAGGTTTGAGGAGCTGGTTGTGGCATTAAGCTGTTATAGCTGCAGTGGCAGAAGGCAGGGCCAGCTCTGAAGTCAGCTTTAATACTTTCTGGACAGCTTAATTTGCTGCAACAAAAGGCAGAAGCTGTCACCACCTCCAGTATTTGTTTCAGATGAAGCAGGTTACAGAAGCTCTTTTCCACAGCAGTGGCCTCTGCACTGCCTCACTTCTCCCCCGGGCCTGCACCAGGCAGTGCTGTGGGACTGTAAAGGATAAGGAAACATGTGGTAGCTCTGTGGTTTGAAGGAGGGCCTGGATTTACAGTCATTTATCAGCAGCAGTGTCAGTGAATAAGCCAGTTTGAGGGAGGGACAGACTTCACTTGGCTGCTTGTTTTTCAAAGATGCTCTGCTGTAGTCCTCTGCTTACAGTAGGGAATATTTCTGGCCCTTTGTATGCAGCTGAAACCTGTGTTTATCTTAAAGAGCAGAGTCCCTTCTTCTCTATCAGCTTTACTGAGACTCTCCCTCCAAGCAGCAGCACTCACCCCAAGTACATGTTTTGGTTTTTGTTTTAATGCAGGGGGAAAGACCTGAAGGAGAAGCACGAACAGAAGGTTTATGAGCGTGAAATGCAGCGCATCACGCTGCCCCTGTCAGCGTTCACCAACCCTGCGTGCGAGCTCGTGGATGAGAACACCATTGTGGTGCACACCAACCAGACACCCGTGGAGGACACGCAGGACGGCAGCGGCCCCCTCATGGGGCAGGCGGGGACTCCTGGTGCCTGAGCAGCTCGGGCAGGAGTGCTACAGGCTGAGCAAAGCCTCCAGCTTCCCACTGTGAGTGCAGGGGGTGCGTGTGTTCATTTCTGTTTTGTTTTCTTTTTGATGAACGCCGGATGAAGGTGATGCAGAGGAACAGAACGATGGGCTATTCATCATCCGTTTGAGGGGGCACGTTCAGTGCGTGATCAGCTGGGGAGTGGTGTGGTGGACCCTGCTGCTTCCTCCCACCTATCTCCATGGTGTGCCAAGGAGCTGGGGGGGATGATGGGCCAGGCTTAGTACTGGCCACAGATCCCATAGCCCAGAGTGCAGTTGTGGCTTCCTCTTTTTCTGTTCTTTTCCTATTTAACGGTGTGCACTGTTACTTAAGTTTCAGCCTGGAACCTCAGGAGAGAACAGTACTGCAGGGACTGAGGGGAGCTTCATGTCAGACTTAGCTAGATAATTACACTCTGATTATAGTTCCTGCCTTTCTGCTTTTGTGGCTGAGAGCTGGAAGCACTGTCCAGAATCCTGCTACTGGATCAGGTTTTTTTCCAAGGAAGAGCTTATTTGAGGGATGGCTTTGGCCAGAGGCAGTATGTTTAGCCCCAGTGCCAGTTTGGAAAAGCTCTCCTCAAGCTCTTGACAAATCCAGGTCTTCCAGGGCTGAGGCCACTTCTTCATTCCCCTGTGGTGCTATATGCGCAGCCACAGTTGTAGGTGTCCAGGGGGTCTCTCTGCCTCCAGCTCACTCGCACAGATCAGGAAAGCAAGGGCCAGTAGTAGACAGTTGTGAGGAAAAAAAACTGCCCTTCACTTACTTACAGCAGGTTAAACACTGAGGATAGATAGCATCCTCTTTTGAACTCCCTTGGCTTCCTACAGAGCTAGTGCTGGACAGAGTGGCCAAGCTGTGGAGGTCACCCTGATCACACTGCAGCAGTTCTGGCTCTAAGGGCAGAACAGGGCAGCTGTTTTGTAAGATACTGAAGTTCTGGCGTGGCTCCTGGCCCAGCCTCTGTCACACACTCAGCTTGTGCAGCAAGACTACTTACTTACAGAGCCTGGTCCTATTAGAGAGGTTTTGTAACAACTTTTATTAGCATTTCAGGGGGTTTGGAAGGGATGGTTGCTGCAGTGTCTCCCTAATGGCACCAAGGCAAGGCCAGTTCAGGGAAACATCTGTCCCCGCTTCAGGGGATTCAAGCCATTCAAGTAAGTTTTCTAGCCATCTGCTTTATAGCTGTGGGCCTAACAGGGAGCAGCACGTGGCAGCAGGGGTTTTAGTGTTAACGTTTGATTCAGAAAAGGGAAATATTTTATTTTTAAATGCTTTTGAATACCATTTCTTTGTACAATGTTTTAAATACCTCATTATGAGAAGGTGCAGACTATGCTACCTTGTATTAAAGCTTAAAAGAAGAATGCTCTGTAGACCTGTGTGGACTGTGGCTCATCTGTGCATTCCCCCTGCCAGAGCAGCATCCTTTGCCTTGTTTCAGACTTTGAATTGAGGAGAAGGGAAGATGCCACTTCAGTTTGCCAGGCCCAAAGGTAAATCCCTACAAGCAGTGCCTGCACTCACCAGCACTGACAAGGGGCATGGAGCTTGTCTCCCTGGTGCCAGCAGCCGGTCTCAGACTCGGACACTGTTCCTGAAAAGCAGCTGTGGGGGTGTGAGCTGTGGGTGACTCAGCAGGCTGGCCTGTGGGAACACATTCTTGGTTACAGCCCCTTCCTGCCCTGCCCTGGGTCAGTTCTGCTTTGGTGCTGCTCAACAGCAGCTCCATCCCTTGAGAAGTACAATGGAGACAGAGCACAGCAGGTTACAGGAGGTACTAACAGAGCCAGCATTTTTGTTCAGTTGTTGTCTTAACAAATGGCCCTGGGACTACATATTTTAGAAATAAGAGGTTTCCAAGAACAGGCTGTATTTTTATCCCTGGATTAAAAAAGGAAAATGGAGAGAATCTCCATGATCTGCTGACTCCTGTCCACCCTTAAAAACCAACCAGCGAATGAACAGAACTTGACAACTTCTTCCTTTTGCCTCACTCCAGGTAAATAGTCCTACAGAGCACTGCATTGTGATTCTGCAGTTCTGTGAACATGGCAGAGTCCACTGACTCAAAAAAGGGTGTTCTACATGATAGCCCATCTGGGCACTTTTGATCTTGCCATGTTGTGACTAGAATAGAAACCCAAGAAAGTTACAGCTTCCAGCTTTATTTAACACAGAGACCGCAAAATCTTGTTCTCAATAGCATACAGTTACTGTTTTTTAATTTAGTTAGAATGTGGAGCTGTGCAAATCACAGTTCATAAACCCCACCCACATATCACCCAGGACTCTCCCTTCAGGGGTCCCCTCACAAACCAGCCTGGGAGGGGGAATGAAAGGGCAAAATCCTATTAACAATCCTGGATCCACTGGACCCAGTTTAGAGAGGCTCCTGCCTGACTCACAGCACAGGGAGTCCTTAGTGTTTCTAAAACACCACTACACAGACTAAAAACACCCCCTTTGCATACCTGGTGTCAGGTGATGGCTGGTCCCATGTTATTTTACATAATACTTTAAACTCATGGGTAGGGGGAGGAAACCAAGGTAACAGCAAAGACTAACACCCATTCCCCACCATTCAGTGCTGAAGGGAGGAGGAGGGAAGATGGAGCACACTAAAAATCCAGTTAAACCATGATGTTTGTGAGACTTATGGGCAGAACTTGATCCAGCTTTTTGTTCAGTTCTGCTAACCACGTGGGCTACTGCAGCTGTAGCTTTCTTCCTTCCTTCTCCCACCAAGGGAAGAAGAAGAGAAGTACTGGAAGAAAATACACCCCTACCCACCTCCCAATGAATCCAAGCCGGTTTTTTTCCCCCCCCAGAGCAGGGAATGACCCTGAGGAAAATTTCTGTTTGGAGAATCAGCTCAGGTGCTGCAGCAGCAGCTACCAGAAGGACCTTCAAAGGGAGCAACTTGCACAATCTGCAGGAAAGGATGAGGTAATGGCAACTGAATTATTAGTTCTCCAGCTGCCATTCCAGGGAGGATGGGACATTTTCCAGCACTTTTCTATTCATGACAAGTCCATCCTTTAATTAACCTTGGGCAAGTCCCCTTTTGCCATTGTCCATGCCCAAGGTCTGAGCCACTTTAAACCTTTGGCTTTCTGACAAGCACCTTCTGCCGCTATTTCTGTCACCTCACATCCACAGGCCAAGAGCTCAAGCACTCAGGAATGTCCACAGCCAGTGCCTAGTGCAGAACTACACATTCAGGTTCAAATACTTTCACTTAGGTTAAGGTTTTGGGCAGGCAAACTCACTGCAGGCGCAGCATCTGAAAATGCTCCAGTGGCTCATTTGCTGCCTGCCTCATTTGCCATCAGGAGGGGCAAGCAGAGCTCAGTCTTAGTGTTTCTAGGCAGGCTTTTGGAGGTATTCAGAGACAGAGAAGGAATAAAAGCCCACAAAACCAAAACAACAATTCATATGTGCTTCCCCAGAGACAAGGTATTTCAGGAGAGCTGCCCAGTTCCTGGGGCTTTTCACTCCCTCCTCCAATGCGTGTCAGAGGCCAAAATCTCAGTGGGCTGTTCTGGGAAACACTTGCAAATACATACATGTGCTGTCCTGGTGGGACATGTTGCTGGATGTCCAATTTCCCCAGCCTTCTGAGCAGGGCAGTCAGTGAGAGAAGCTGTTCCAGAAGTGCTGGTCCTTACCCAGGAGTCTCCTGTAGCAATTCCCTCCCTGGCAGACAGACCAGGGTGGCTTCACAGCTTGCAGCCAAGTTCTAAGGCACCATAGTAAAGAAGCCTGAAAAGGCCAGAGAACTATTTCTCAAGCCAGAAAAGTAGTGTTCAGCAGCTTTCCTAGGTGCAGCTGGCAGGAAACGGTTCTTTTTGCTTCTGAAACACGCCAGAAATCCACAGTGAATCAGGATATCCAAGAGGAGGGAAGCTGGGTGGGGAGAGAGAGGCAGTGCAGCAAATGCACAGCGTGGTGCCCCGTTAATGCCCTGGAAGTGGCTGAAGTGCATCTCCCTCCCTGACGCTCATCCCAGCTCCAATGGAAGTGATGCAGGCAGCAGGATGAGCGCACTAGGTTGTGTTTTCAGGTAGCTTGTCACGGTTCAGTCCGTACTGCACACTCACATTGTGGTCCAGCTCCTCCAGCTCAGATGGAAGGGGGATGGCAAGTTCTCCCAGGTACAGAGAGAGAGCTTCAAAGGAATCTTCCAGCTTGGAAAAAGGGGGCCTAGAAGCAGCAGTGAGGAAACATGAGTAGGAAAGAGGAAGCAGAACAGCATCTGGAAAGGCTGAGCTAGCTGTCCATCCAGGTTCCTGTACCATGCAGAGTGGTGAACAGGGCCATGATTTCCTCCCCATTCAACTTCCAAGACTGCAAAGCCCCCATTTGTCTGGGCTACCCATTTCCATAGCCAGGGAGTGACCAGGGAGGTCTGGCTCTTTGGAACCTACTTGGCAGCAACACTGTTCTGAAACTACAAGTTTCATAACTAAAATCAGATGAAGTATTTACCTTACTGTCAAAGTCTGCCCCTACTCTTTGTACCTCAGAAATCCTGAACAATCATTCCTCCTTGACTCTCTCTGTCTTGGAATTGTTTCAGAGATCTCCACCATACACATCAGTCTCTCTCCCAGACTGCTGAGTCTGAAGTCTCTCACTCATGGAAGCCTTTGAGCATTCCCACAGAAGGCCGGAGCTGCCCTCTGTGCAGAGCAGTCCTTCCACTATAGGAATACAGACACATCCTGCAGGCTTCCAAAGAGAAGTCCTCCAGACCCCAAACCTACCTGCTCTCTGGTTCCAGTCTGCAGCAAATAGCAGCCAGAGGGAAAAAGGCGGGAGGACAATCAGCAGGAACAAACTTCTCCCAGAACAGCTTGACATTAAGGCCAAAATCCAGTGTGCGTGGGAGACAGTCTGGGTCAGCATAAACCTGGCCTATGATCTAGGGAAAAATGAGAGAAGCACTTAAGTACTGCAACAGTTCCAGAGTGTTAACAAACAGGGAACTTCTGCATCAGGCAGGGGCTCCTTCAAAGTATTATGGTGGAAAAGAAAGAATAGAAACACTGTTCTTCCTTTCCAATGAAGACACTTGCTCATGGCACTATGTACAGACAAACTTCACTGGAAACTTTTTCAAGACCCAGCAGTGCGTCCATGGCTGTGAAGGAAGTCCCAGATGCCTTCTTCTGCCCAGGGTGTCTCTGCCAGAAGACAGCATGATGTGCCCCTCTCAGGGAGCTCCACAGTGTCTTGCAGCTGGGGATGATGCAGGCCCTCCTGATTGCAGGTAATCAAGGCAACCTGCATCACCATCCCCCCATCCTTCCCCTTTCTAACATCTTACCACGCCATCAGCAAAGCCCCTCAGTACAGAACCTGTCCTAAACAATGCTGGGAAGCCAACAGCACCCCTAATTCTGAGTTGTTCTGCTAGTGACAGATTCAACCCCCACCACAGCCAGAGGGCTGGGGCAGACAAGAACAACCATAACCAACACCCAGGAGGCTGCAGGTAAAGGACAGCCAGCGAAGAGCTGGGCGGACAGGGAAGCCCTGCCCCAGCATTGCCCAGTGCTCACCACCTGCAGCACAAGTGTAGGAGGGAAGGAGCCCACAGCACAGAGCTGGGGGGGTGATCTGGACTCACAAGGTCAATACAAACTTTCACATGGACAGAGTGTTAGGTTTAAAGCCTCATCAGGTATCACAGAAGGGGTGTTATTTATAACCACCCAGGCTTTTCTATGCCAGTAACTCAGCATGACAACCACATCCTGTACCTAGACAGAAACAGCCATTATGTATTTTGGCAGGTTTATTTCCTTATCTGTTTGAGTGTTTAATTTTAAAATTTTTTTAGCATCATTGTTTCAGTTCAAGGAACAAGGAAAATGTTCATGTTACTACTCTTTTGTCTTTTTTCCTAGATGAAACAATTGTTTTAATCCCACATACAGATATTTCAGGTTCCTAAATCTATCACTCACAATCACAACATTCTCTGAGAGGAGGGACCAGTGTAAATAGAGCTCCAGATGAGGCCACAAAGATTTATGCACAGACATCTTCTTCATCCCCTTCATCCAAACACTGAAGATGAAACTGTGCTGGCATCCCCTGGTGCTCCTGCAACTGCGGTGTTACACATAACACCCTGCCTTACACATAACACCCTGCCTTTCATCTGTATTTCCATTGTCATACACATCTTTTAAACTGAAAATACCTTGCAGCTTTCAAGTGCTGCTTTCTGTTCTGCAGATAGAAAAGCCTGATATAACAGTCAGACTCTGCATTGGCTCAGAAATAAACTAAGCCAACAGACTTCAGGGTGCAAGCTTCATTAATCGACCTGCAAAGAGGTTTTTGTTTCCACTTCTTTGAAGTGAAGTGCCATCCCCAGTGGAGGCCCTGAATTTGCTGAGATTATGCAGCTGATTGTTCTTTTAATGAGGCAGTAGAAAAAGAAAAAAGCATCTACTTTCAAATGGATACCAGGGCTCAGTCAGAACCTGATGACTTTTTTACAGCTTTTCTCAGTCCAGGAGCAAACTGCATTTCTTTCAGTCCAGGAAGAAACTGAGACCAGAAAACTACAAGACAGTTATCTTCCTTGAGGAAACAGAGGCAGGGTAAGCTTGTTCTCCCAGTCTAATTCACTAATAATGTGCTGTTAGGTCACAGGCTGCACACTCAGGTGCAGAGATCTGGGTGATACCATGTGTGCACGGAGATGGGGACAAGGTCCATGAAAGATGCCATGTAATGTCCTTGTCTTACCTCGCAGAGAACAATCCCAAATGAAAAAATGTCCACCATCTCATCATAGCTCTGTCCTGTAGGAAACATGAGACAGTCAGCTCTGTAAAGAGAGAGTTACCCATCCAGCTATTGCAGGAGCTGCCAATACAAAGCTTAACTAAGGCTATTCCCTGGAAGGCCCTAAAACAGGAGAAAAAGCAAGGCTTAAACCTGAGCAGGGTCAGTCACCCCAAGATTTGTACATACCAACTGCATTACACTGCCATTACAGATTTTAAGCCTGCTTCTCTCTTGTACTGGGGAATTACAGGACAACACTGTATCAGGTCTGAGCAAATCTTAAGGATAACTACGGAAAGCTTCTGCCCATTTCCATTGACTGCTGTTCTTGTGCATCTCTCCAGTGCATGGAGCCAGTGCTCAGCTTCCCCAGCAGCCAGCGAGTCCCTGCTGCAGTGACTGCAGAGATAATAAATTACACACCGGCAGCACTTTGATCCTGGGAAAGCTGGCAGGCTCCAGCAGGCCATGCTCTGCTTACAGACACACCCCTCCCAAGGCACTAGCTGGTAAACAGCCTTGCTATCAGAGATGATATCAGACTATGCTTTTGCTGTTCTCTTGACAAATGCCAGGGCTGAGACAAACTCTGAGAAGCAGCCTCAGACTCCTTTAGGCCTGGAGGCCTCGAAGAAAGGCAAACAGAACAGCACACAAGAAGGCAACATGGAGAACTGAGCTGGGGGAGAGGAGCCCAGTCCTCCCTTCCCCAGTAGACTGTGCTGGACAGTGCTGATATCCCAGCCAGCCAAACTGCCCAACCTGGTCAGAGAGACCTGCTTGTTAGGAAGAAATTGTATCCACTGTATTTCACCCTCACATCAACTCCTGCAGGGGCAGCTTTTCCTCTAAGGGTCACAGCTCAACCTTAATGCAACTGAGGGCTGCATGCCAGAACCCAGATTTCCCTGCACTTGGACAGCTCCCACCTCAATCCTGAGGCTTCAGCAAACCTGGCAGCAGATGGCCTCTCCCTAGATCAATGCAACAGCACATGTAAACCTCACCCCAGAGTGTAATGATTCTCTGTTTCAAGGGGCAGTTCCAAAGCATGAGGCTCTAACAGAAATTGATCTTGGATTCAGTTTTATCTCAGGCCTCTTTTGTCTTCCCTTTTATCTGGATTGCAGCAAGTTTACTTCTGTTGCCCTCCTGTTGTCAAGCCAGAAACATTACCTGGGCTGCTACAAAGGCTTACCAGGTCAGGTACTGCAGGACTGCAGCTATGGCCTCTGTGTATAAGTAAGCTTCCACATTAGCAGGTCTAAAACCACAGGCCCTAAAAGGTTTGGTTGTTACTGGGGTGCAGAAACTTTCAGTAATCCTGTCATCTCTGTACCTTATCACAGGCTGTCTCCTTGCCTGCTCCCTGCTACTGGACTCTTACCATTCAGCATCTCTGGGGCCATCCAGTACGGGTTCCCAACCACCGTGTAGCGCTTCTTCCTGTCGCTCTTGCGGAGCGTTCGTTTCTTGGCAGATGGCTTCTCCAAAGTGGGCTTTTTCCTTTCCTCCACAATCAGCCGAGACAGACCGAAGTCAGCCACCACCACTGTCTTGTCCTGCACAGGGGATTTAGTACAAGCCACTGATTACTCTCAGCTCCTTTCAGGAGCAAAGAGGCTGCAATTCCTGTTCACTGCCAACTATAGTCTAAGGGCAACTATCAAGTTTCCTGCAGCCCTTGAGCATAGCAAGATGTCCAGACAGGTGTAAGATACCCAATTCATGATCCCAACTCATCACTTCCCCCCTCCATTGTCTTATTTCTTGTGTGGTTGCTAGCACTTATCCCATCAATTTGGCTACGCTTGCCAGGAGAAACCTGGACCTTTCCTTTTAGATCTTCCTCTTTTACCTGGTCAGGAATTAACTTGGACTTTCATCCTGGGTTGTCTGAAGCCAAGTGAACAGGCTTGAGGGAATGAAACTATACAAAAATCTTGTGACCCAGCATTTAAAAAAGAGAGAATACACACATGCACAGACCTACACACTTGTCTGAATCCTGACTGCCAATAAAAAGTCATCAAGTGGTTAAAAGAACAGAAACAGCTGTAGAGAACATCTCATAGTTGAGATAAAGAACAGAGCTGTACTAACTCTCAGAATGTGACTGTTACAGGAGCTGCTACCAGAGGAAGGGTGGTAAGAGAACAGAACACAGAAACAGTGAAAGCTAGATCAGTCTGGAAAATCCTGTGTCAGAATAAAGCTCCTTTGCTTGGGGCACAAAGCCTCTCTGAAATCAGTTCCACCCTGACAAAAGAGGGAACATCATGTGGAGAAAACCAAGGGAGGAAGATGCCAAGGAGAGGAGCAGCATGCTGTGGGAACAGAGGTGTAACTCACCAGCTTGATCAGGCAATTGTGTGAATTCAGGTCTCTGTGAATGATGCACATGGAGTGCAAGTAAGCCTGGAACAGAAGGAGAAAAGCTGGTGTTAGGGGTTCCCAGTTGAGCATTTACAGACTCAACAACCCAATTCCAGTAGTCAGGCAGCGTCCACAGCCCCTCATACACCGCCCTGCTGAAGCCACTAACCCTGACCCCAGAGTTTGCTCTGTGATGAAGCGACAGTCCAACTCACCATTCCAGAGGCAATCCCTTTGGCAAAGCTGACCTTCTGCTGCCAGGGGAATGGGTCCTGAAAGACAAATCCTCAATGGTCAGGGACCATCTTATCACCCAGCTGGTGACAGCAGTTCCTTCACAACAGGGACTCTTACAGCAGTCAGAGACACATGATATAGCCTCAGAAAGAAGAGGCTTCCTGCCTCAAGCTCACCCACAGCTAAAAGCAGCTTTACCACACAGCTCCAAAGAAGACTAACAACATAAGGCTGGTACAGGCATCAGCACAGCTGGGCTCACTGAGTACAGGTCTCCCAGGTGTCCATACTCACTGCATTGCGGAGGAAGTCCTTCAGCGTGCCCCCCTCAATGTACTCGGTGAGGAGATTCAGCTTCTTGTCCTTGTACAGCACACCAATGAACTTCAGCACATTGGGGTGGTCCAGGCTGCGCATCACTTTCACCTGCAAGCAGAGACATCCCACCCCAAAAAGTGAATAGAAAAAGTCCTGACAGATCCATTCTGTGGTGAAAAGTACTCCAGGACTCAAAGTACTGTTCAAGGATCACAAAGAATGCTCGAACCCCAACCTTAAGGCAGTCAATTAACTGTTGCCTCTTCATTTTCATGCTGTGCAATTAACCTGATCTTAGTCTTTAAGGAGAGCACCCTTAAGTTCAGCTAACTTTTTAAACTGAGAAGCTCTCCAGGGCAGCTATTGGGTCTGTGCTGTGTGTGTCAGGGCCACAACAGCACTGTCAGGTGTTTAGGGAGCTGCCTTTAAGCTAAATCTGACTCTGAAAAACATGGTAGGTAGCCACCAAGAAAATAGTTTTGCTTAAATATGGTGTGAGTCTTAAATATCTTACAGATATTGGCCCTCATCCTTTGTACTTATGCACAAGGCTCAAGGGATAAATCCTTTATGTACTGCACAGCTCAATTTGCCTCTGACTGAGGCTGCTCTTATCACTGAAAAATTAATGAACTGGAGCTAAAGCAATGTCTAATGCCCAGTGTGAGTCACACTTCACTGCAGCAAACATTCAGCTCATGTCAGCTTTATCCCATGCAATGTCTCCCTCCTCAGCACCTTCATTCCTGCCAGGTTGCTGGCAGGATCTCTCTCTCTGGAGAAGATGGGAGAGTTCCACCACACTGCTGGCGCAGAAGCTTTTTGAAATCCTGCTCCTACCTCTGTCAAGAAAGTCTTCTGTGTTTCCTCATCACAGCGAATCAGCTCCTTCATCACCATGACCTTTCCTGTTGCTTTGTGAGTCACCTGGTGGAAACAAAAGCCACAACTACAGGCAAGGTTCAAGAATACACAGCTCCAATGCTCCTGCAACTCTTCTGAAAAAGTGTAACATTCCCCTCCATCCAGAGAAGAATAGAGACGGGAGGAAATTCAGAGCCCAGGGATCTGCTGAAAACCGCATGATACGTCTCCTTTTGGAATTCACCAAAGATGCTGTATGTGAAACAGAAACTACCTAAAGCTGACAGAGGATCATGCCAAGACCCAGAGCTGAAGGCTCCAGTTTGGGTAGCACAGGGCTGAGTGTGCACACGGGCTGCCAAAGCCTCTGAAGGCACCAGTTCCACACTGGTGCATGCCTCGAAGTTCCCTTATGGAACGCATTTGCCCAGCAGGATGCTCACATTTTATACAGAGGCTTTACATTCTGTATCAGCAAAGGAATCAATGTTCACTTGCATCAGAAACAAAACCAAACAACCCAAAACTGCATTATAAATGCTTTGGTTTTATCGGCAATCTCATCCATATGCAAGTGGAACTGGAGTGCACAGGCTGTTCAGTTAAGGCAGGAAGCAGTTAATTTTACCTTGCTCCTTTGGAGCAGTGTGTTTCAACCTGCAAGGAATGTTCCAGAACAGTGGAAGACACAGAGAAATCCATCATAATAATAAGGTAATAAACTTCCTGGCTCTTGACATGGAAAGCATTTCCAGTTCCTTAAGAACTATTTGCCTGTCTCCAACTAGTTCCTGGCATTTTGCTGTATTATGGAAGTTTTTTGTAACCAGCTCAGGCTTGCTTGCATGGGGTGCAGGAGTGAGTAGAAAGGGTCCAAATTCCTATGAGCACGTTCTCCTGGAAATCTTTTCCTCTTCGTTTGCTTAACTTGGACAGCTCTGGCTCCCTATGATCTCCAGGGAACTAAACAACCACCTTGCCTCTCAGATCAGAAGAGAATTATGTGAGCAGATGCAGCAGTTGCTGCATCACACCCAGTCAATCTGAAGCTTAAGAAAAATGTCACTTTTTTGCCTCTTACCTTTAAAAAAAAAAAAAAAAAGTCCTTCAGAAAACCTCTAGAACTGAAATCCGGAGCACAAGACCCAGTTATAGTATCACGTGTATCATAGTGTCAACCCACGACAAGTATTTAGGAAACTTATGAGTTCTTGCAAACACTGTGACACACTAGTTCTGTTTGGAGCCATGGACATAACAAAGCTGACACAGGTGGAATGTGAGTGCATGGAATAACACAACAGAAGCAGGAGTAAAATATTCTTCTGCTCCCATCTGAAATCAAGCATCCATACACAAGTAATGAGCCAGGGAACACTGCATGTTTCAGCCAGGAATATGAAAGCCAGGGACATCTAATATCCAATGATAAAGGGAAGTGAAGAGACAAAGGCAAGGCTAAGTGGAATTCTTAAGCTGACATACCAGCAAAACTGAAAAAAGTGTCACATGAAACTCCACAGGGGCAAATTTAACTCCCAGAGCATGCACCAGAACAGGATAGCCATGGGGAAATTTGAGCAGAAAAGAAATGCCTTTGTGCCAGTAACTGCTGGGACACAGATGACAAAAGCATGCGACAGAGCAAAGGTTCCGCTTACCTGCACCTGTTATTTCTCTATGAGCAGAGGAGAAGAGAAATATGCTCATTAGTATGGATCAAGTGTTGGGTTGTAGTGCTGGCTCATCACCTCCCGTGGAAGCGTGAGATGAACATGGTGGCTGGACACCTCAAGTTTATACCAGTGTAAGGGGAGAAGTCCCATCCCATGGTGAGTGCAATCTGAGTACTGAGGAGCTCACAGCACCTTAACAAGGCAGAGGAAGTTGCCCCCTGATGCTGTCAGGAATGCTGGGATAGGAACTGCTGGAGTAGCCTCAGTCAAGATCAGAGAGCTTAAATGCAAGAGAACTGCTATTGATTGAGATTTGAACTGTGAGAGTCATGCAAGACCTGACCACTACCCCCACACTGACAAGCCATTTAGGCTGTGCCAGGGGTTCAGACATGGTCACTACATCAGCCTAGCAAACCCTCAAACATGCCACACTAAGGGTGGGTAAGAAATGCTGGGGAGCTGAACGCACCTCATCATAACATTCTCATAAGAGGAAGTGTAGCCTGTTTCCTGTTCTCCCCACCTCACCCAGGAGGTTGCTGTGACAGGCACTCTGGAGTGCTAAATCTGACTCAGGAGATGAACATGTATGGCCAAGGTTGACATTCAAAGGGGACAAAGTCAAAACCATCCATAGTCAGAGACACTCACGGTCAGGGACTGAAACAGAAATGGATCTCAGAGCAAACCAGCAAAGATCCAAGACCGATCACTATCGGCAAGGCAAAACCACCGAGACTGTGGTGGAGGATCCCAAGACAGGCAGACATTGATGAACTCAAAGTAACTGATGAACATTTAAGGACCTCCCTCACCTTGATCGCTTGTCCAAAAAATCCTTTTCCTAGAACTTCACCATGAATCAGGTCACAGGGCCGGAAGATTTGCTGGGAGCAGCTGGAAGTGGAGCGCAGGGATTCAGAACGACTGATGTCGCGGCTCAGAAGGAGCGGTTCCTTTGGAGAGCTGGGGCCAGGAGACTTAGAAATGCTGTTACTTCGCCTGGGAAACAAGGATGACAGGAAAATCAGGGAAGCTGCTGGGAAACTTTTGGTCCAGCATATCCCATCATTCACAGCTGAAGGACCAGTTTCTTTTACAACCTCCAAAGCCAGATGCTCTCCCAGCACTGTGGAAGCTCCTTACGAATCCAGAGCAGCTTCCAAGTCAGAGCTGCCTAACAACAACAACAACAATCTCTCCTGCACTGGCAGTCTGAGGTGGAGCTCTGAGAACACGGGGAGGTAGCTGTGAAGACTCATCACTTGCTATCTCTAAACAAAGTACTGGTAAATGACTAAATGAGCAACTGAGTGCTCCACTCTTAGAAAGACTTTTTCCCAAGTCCCAGGTCCCAGTCAGATTCCCCTTAAGGACACATTCATCCCCAGTCATTTAAGGCTGGTAAAAACCTGACCTTTACCTTTTCTAACTCTGAAACTTAGTAGCTTTTCTCTGTTAACAGTAGAGCGCCTCATTTTTATTAAGGAAAGTCTGTCATCCTGACAGGGAATGGAGAGAGAGTATACATCAATAGCAGAATCCAAAGCTCTCCACGACTTCTCCAATGGTTTATACCACAGCTCACATCAGAGGTAAGCCCTGTCCCCACAGTCATTGCGACCACACTAAGCTGCCCAGCCAGGGAGCACAGGGCAAAGGCAAGACAGCTCAGAGGCAGTGCTTGCAAGTCTTTACCTGAGGGAGCGCCGTCGGAGTGTTCCTTCCAGGTTCTCCTTGATGTCCAGTGGAGAGAGGGAGCGTGGGGAGATGGGTGTCTTCATGTGGGTGGGAAGACGGGAGTCCAGGCGAAGCTTGTCCAAGCGCTGCGACACAGGGTCGTGCTCTATCAGCAGCTGAAGGGTCTGGCTTGTCTTGCGAATCAATTCCTCCACCTGAAATCAAAGCAAAGGGCAGGATAGCAGCAGGCAGGAGGAATGCAAACAACAGGAGACAGAGGAGACACAGGGAATACCCCTCAGGAATCGGAGGAGAGAGTTCGGTGAGATCACTCCATAGTTGTGGTTTAGTTGTGTGCACCACAGCTGTCTACCAGGCAAATCAAGCTGGCAACACAGAAGTTCCTTATGCTATCCAATATTTTCTGGTCAGCTACAAGTAACCTATATAAAAAAGATGTGAACGGGCTGGAGAGGGTCCAGAGAGGGGCCACAAAGATGACTGAAGTGCTGTGAAGCTTCCATGTGAGGAAAGGCTGAGAGAACTGGGTCTGTTCAGCCTTGAGAAAAGAAGGTTTAGGGGAAACCTTATCACCATGTTCCAGTATTTAAAGAGTGGCTACAAAGAAGATGGAGACTCCCTTTTTACAAGGAGTTACATGGAAAATACAAGGAGTAATGGGTAAAAATTAATCCTGGAAAGATTCCAGGTAGACACAAAGACAGTTTTTTACAAAAAACAATCAGCCCTTAGAATAATTTCCCCAACAAAGTGGTGGATTCCCCAACACTGGACACATTTATGTTTCAGCTGGACATAGTGCTCTAGATAGTGCCTTTGCCAAGAAAGATTGGACCAGATGATCCTTGAGGTGCCTTCCAGTCTGGTATTTTATGACTCTATTAAATACTTTTGTTTTTCTGAGAAGTGTTAAAAAACTACACAAGTTTCCACCTTGAGCAGTGCTGCAATAAACAGCTTTGCAAAAGCTACATGGAGATTTATCTGAGAGATGCCTTGTGCTCCTCGTGTTCTCTTCAGCACCAACAGTAAATAGTACCCTTGGCAGGTGAAAATAATGGTGCCCCCCCCTACACTCTTGCAGCATCACCTGCTATCTGCAGAAAGCATCTACTTGTAAATACAGACAGCAAATAGGTTTTTTGCAATGGGAAATGTCCCTAGGATCAGCTGGGCCCTTGTGTATTAGCAGTGCCTCTAAAAGGATCAGAACTGTGCACTTCACCAGCAGTACATGGGAAAGTCTTCACAGCCTCTTTGTCCTCTGTCACAACCCTAGACTGTTCTTATTAGCTCCCTTCACGTTTGAATGCCATAAAATCAGGACTGAATCCTAATTGCATTTCCATCTGTTACATTTTCCTCTCCAGCTGGAAGGCAAAGCTTGTCTTCGTGTTTATTCCTCCTGCCAGCGCGAGTACTAGCGGTGTACACACACTGTACGTAGGGTGGGAGAACAGTGTCAGGAAAGAGAAAAGATGTAGGAAGGCAGAGGAGAAGGAGGCTTCAGAATAGAGCTCTACCCACCTCCTCCACCTGTAACGTACGAATAGGAGCTCCATTGATCTCCAGGATTCGATCCGCGGGGTGGATGGCGTTTCGGACATCTGGGCTGATGTGCATCCTGTTAACTCTAAATATGGGAATTACAGGCTGTATGTGAAGTCAGTTTAGTAAAAACTATCAAAAATATGCTCCCCTTCATATTGGTACTTTGAAATAAAACAATGCTAATCTACCAGCACGGGGAGCTACCATTAGACCGAGTGCTTAGGTCTGAGCTGGTTTGGTCTTCACATCACCAGTGGTAAAATTGTTAGTCCAAATGTTTTGTGTTCACTGAAGGAGACAGCACTGAGAGATACAATTACCAGTTAAGGTTGTCACAAGACTGAAATGAAGACCAAACACAAATAACTATTAGCCAGCCTACGTCCCTGTAATGCCAAGATTCCTCTCAGGACAGTGCTGCAGGATTTTTACTAGCTCCGTCTGCACAGACATGTATAGACTGCACAAAATCTGGTCATACTCACTCTTTCACCTGGACGCCAGTGGCATAGCTGGAGCAGCCACCTTCAACAGACACAGAGAACCCCCTCTTGCCATCCGTGGCTGCTGGCATGGAGATGAGGGTCAGTGTATAAGGCAGCTGCTCACGCAGAGACTCAGTCGAGTGTTTTTCTATCATCGGTGTCAGCACAATCTGGTTATGGCATTTTCCACTGGAAGAAGTGAGGAAAGTCATTATGGCAATGTCCCATCCCTCCCTGCCAAACTCACACATCTGAGTTCTCTCACTGACCACAAGCCATAGTTTTAGTGTTTACACCACTCCTTCTTCCCTCCCCCAAAGGCAGCTTCCTGGCATTCCTTAGAGTAGCATTCGGCTGAACCACTCTGAGCCAGCTGAACACGGCTTACACTCAGCAGGGAGCAGCTCTGTGGCAAAGCACAGCTCCTCTTACCAGTACAGAGTGGAATGTTGCACCAGTGCATAAGTGTCCCCATCTTCGATGATCACTTTGCAGCTCATACAAGCAAAACACTCGGGGTGATACTTGTATTCGCCGGCCACCTAGAGACAGAAAAGGGAGTAGCTTAGGAGGGCCAAAACCCATCAGCAGATGCAGCTCCTGCTTTCCTCTCCAATTAACGTGTTCGTTCACATCTCTAAGGCAAGTGGCAATTTTTTACTGGAGAATTGTATTAGTCCATTCTGTCTTTCCTGGGCACCTTGTCTGCAGAACTCCAAAACAAACACATCAACACGCTAAGCAAAGCTCGTGTCCCAGGAACCTCTGCTATATTTGGCAGTTGCCAAATCGAAAAATAGTTGATAGTCTGCTGCAGACTAGTAAACAAGGTATTAAACCCTCCTGTTCAGTTGCTCTTGGCAAGATAACTAACGTTACGCCTGAATTAATAAAGCTGAAAAGGCGCTTTTTTTGGCAGACAGGCAGTGCACAAATTCAGATATTTAACCAGCCAGCTGACAGAAAAAAAAATGTGAACTGAGATAAAAAATACCTTTGAAGAATATTTTTATTAATTGGTCTGTTTTTCTATCTTCCTTATGAGAACTTCCTTTAGTGACAGTATCATGCAAAGACTTTTGCAGGCAATGAGAAACTGTCTGCACATTTCTCAGTATTTCCTTTTGAGTTAGCAAGTATATTACTGAGTACCATCCTGCTTTTTATTTAGGCTCTAGAAAAATAATAGTTATGTTTCATTCTTGGCAGTTTTAAAGTTTAAATATTTGCAAGGCTGTGGCAGGAGGGGAACATTTAGGTGAGCCCATGTTGTGCAGGCAGAGTTCAACGCATCAAAGCAGTTGGGGCTAACACTGCTTCAAGGCACCGTCAGCCTGAAAAAGCACTCTGGCCACAACCCAGGTGGGACTTGGATGGCAACCTTCCCACAGCCAGAACCTGCTGCTTATCCTGAGCCGAGGGGTTTGACTCCATGGTGCAGTGGAAAATCACCCCGTGGAGACACTGAGGCACTGTGCTACAGAAACTGAACAGATGTCCCCCGAATCACCTTTCTGCTTCTCAGGTCTGTACTTTTCAGCACCTTATTTGTTCATATGCTTCAGATCCTCGCATCTCCCTCCTTTAACAGCTACCCCCATTCAAAATTCATCTTCATCTATAAGATGCACACACAAGCTTCATTTCTAATCTTTGACTGGAGATTAGAGTAACGAGGAGATTATTACCCTCAGTTTATTCGGTTACCTGAATACCTAAGACAACTCCCAACTGAGTTTGAGGAGTTGGAGGCAGGCACGTCCTGCCTCCAGGCAGGAGCCCTTCAAAGTCCTTACCATCACAGGTCCAGTCATCAGCAGAGAGCAGCCATGGCAAGATTCCCCAAACTTCCCCCAGTAGTCTTTGTGACAGTACAGCTTCCCATCTTTCTCGTAGTACCAGTTAGTGAGGGGATCCTGGCATTCAGAGCACCTTGAAGGAAACAAAGGAACAACGGTCTAGTTGGCAACAAGCCACAAATCAACGGTCATTTCCTGCACGGAGAACACAGACATTCAGCAGCAGCTCACCACCAGGTAGGTCTGCCAGTTATGGATGTACTAAACCCTTCCACTTCCCAGTGCTCTTTGAACTGAAAATTAGCGCCAAACCCAAGGTTTGTAAGAAGAGGTGGAATCAACCAGTACAAAGAAAAAGAAGCTTCCAAGGTTTAAAACAAATCCCACACTTTGAAACACATCAGTAGGTTTATAAATTCTGCTTTGTAAATTTTGCTCCTCTGCTTTCTCCCTCTTTCTGGATGCAAGTTTCCAGCTGAAGAGCTGCCCAGCACAGAGAGGGCTCTGCTCTGTTTCTAGACAGATATAGCATCACCCGTTTTGTGCCAGGGCACCTGCCTCCTCGGCCATTTTAGGAAGCAGGACAGAGTCGCAGGATCCACTTCCCTTTGAAATGCAAAGCCAGTTTTGCATCAACCTTTCTGGAAAGCTTTTCTATTGTTCTGTAAGCAGACCTCTCCCAAAAGGTAAACTGCAGCACTCTGCATTTGAGAGAGAGTTTTCAAAGCAGTTCATCCCCTGAGCTCCACATACTTACTGCATCTACCAATTAACTGTGGTGAAAGTCCACCTCTCCCAGCCCATTGCTCTCCCTTCTGATGACAGTGCATGAGAAAATAAACACCACAAGCAACCCACGAAAAAAACCCTAAATAAAACTAATTCTCTGATTTCACGAAGAGAATCCCCAAATTCTTCCTATATCTGTCAGCCTCTATTTCAACAAGCAACTGTTATTAATCCTCTATCTACACCCTTTCAAGAAACAAACCTCCCCCCTCTTCTCTCCCCCCAAAAAATGGAAAAAAAATCCAGCAATTCTACTGCAGATACCTTTTTAGCCAATCACAAGCAGAACCCAGACTTGCTGAATACAAAATAATCCTGCCTCAGCAAGATGCACTGGGAAAGGGAGTTTAACTTCAGCAGCATGGAGGTGTGACTTACTGGAGAGATAAGGCACAGACAGGAGTTGCATCACTAAGGATTATTCCATTAGCCCTGGGCAGCATGTTCTCAGACTTTAAAAGGAAAATAAGTCTGGCACTGGCCATTTCTGAGTGCAGAATCCAAAGCAGGTTAGTCACCAATAAGTGGTTCAAAGAAACAACTTGAGGATCAATGCTGTCATGGGTACGACGTTTTCCCAAGTGTGGGAAGAAGAGTTTCTTCTGCCCCTTACCCCAACACCTGACTCAGTTACTACACTGGGGGGAAGCACTGCAGTGGGATGGGGGCTTAGGTGGGTGTCCCTCCAGGCAGCCGGTCTCCCTCAGCACCCAGAGTGCTGGAGTCTGCTGGTGGCACTGGAGGAGCACTTTTTACATGCTCCCAGGGCTGAGATGAGAGCTACAGTTGACTTCACCTCTCACAAGCTTCCTGAAAGCTTATTTGTGCCAAAGACATTCTTTGTAAACTCCAGCAGCTTGTAATGAGCGTGACGATATGTGAAGCTGGTCGTGCTCCAATACGGAGAGAGTTATTTGCTCCATCTCAAGAGACTGCAAAGCAACATGGTAAAGCTGCTTGTAAGCAGCCTTTGGCTTTAGAGAAAAACATGGAGTATTCAGTGCTGTACCCTCCCCTCAGGAAGACTGCTCCTTAAAATGTATTTGGCTTTTATAGTGTTTGTTCTCCCAGCTGAGGATGACATATCAAATCCTGTCCCCCTTCCAAGTGATGGGAAAGAACTCCAGCACATGCAACAGGCCCTGCCAATTTTGTGTGAAGCAGAGGGAACAGTAATTTAACATTGCTGTACGTGGTACATACATCACTAGAGCCCCAGCCTGGGGGCACTGTCATGGTTACACCCTGCTTCTGGTATGTGAGAGACCCAGAGGGCATCCTAGTGCATTCTGCCTTCAACCACTGGCCTTTGGCTCCCATTTGCAGTAAATACCCTGTGCTGAATGAGCAAGTAGGTGAGTGGGAGGGAAAAAAGAGCAAGTGGAGACTAACAGCAAAGATTTCTATCATTTTGTGGCAGAAACATCTGGCTCAGCATGGGCAAATCGGATCCCTCAGACTGATCCAACTCCTCCATGCATGCCTGTACCAGTGTATGTGCTCCAGGAGTGATTACATCTTCAAACAGGGAGCTGTGACCAGACCTGCACTTGGGATGCAGACAGCAATGCTGGAGACTGCTTCACCAAGATTTCAAGACTTGACTTTCTATCTGTGTTCTCTCCAAGCAGGTGGGTCACTTATTTGTTTTTAAGCACATCACATTCCCCTCCTCATCCCTCTTCAATTTCACCTTCAATCCCTTCCTTTTTCTCCCTAAGTAAATGTAAGATTTCTGCAAAAGCAATACAAACTGCAATTCTTTTTAGGTGGCCTCCATGGGATCATATGCATTTGTCTTCGCTTTACCCTTCCTCTAGTACTAAATGGTTTGATTCAACTATATAGCACTCAGTTAAGTTTGCTTCCATCCGGAAATAAGCACTGGTATCTAATTTGGAACACACCCATAGCAAAATGAAGGTGAAGAGGTGGAGCCAGCAAGCAGTCAGTTCTCTGCTATGTAATTAAACAAATCTGGGCAGGACAAGTTTGCAGCTTGAGGCTCAGGACCCCACCCTGGGCAATGAGGCAACAGGAACAGAGCAAGCAGCCCTGGAGAGGCTGGATGCTGGGAATGGGTCTAACTGGCTGCTTCGTTAATCCCTGCCAGGAACAGGACACGGCTGCAGCCCATGCTGCACCTTTGTAACTTACCATGCATTCTGTAACCTTGAAAAGGCTTTAGATTTGGCAGGTGTGGGAAACCGGCTGACAGCACACAGGTATGGCTTCAATGCCTTCACCAAATGATGAAAGCATCACATGATTGTTCCACAAGGCTCTCATTGAAGAGATATGTCAGAATTTTATCCCAGAAGGTACAAGAGTTGCCATTTCTTCCTCTCCCACCTCACTGGAGCTGTGCCATTGCACCAAGGTTCACATCAGCTGAGGCAGGAATGCAATTACTGCTACAAGTATTAAGGAAGCTAAACTTTGCCAGTCACCACAACCGAAAGAAAGGAGTATGCCATGCTCCTCTATCTTTTATAGATTAGAAACCACTAATCTTCTCCTAGATTATCTGCTATTCTTATTACAGAGCAGCAAACCATGGTAATCAAGTTTCATGGAGGACTGGTAACAGCCATACCTGACGTGTGTTCCTCTTGCTGCCCAGCCACCATTTCCAGAGCTGCAGAACTCTGCTCTGATTATAGAGACCAGACATTATGATTCTTCACTTCCCAGCTTTGGCTATACAGAATAAATTAATCTGCCTCCCACAGCCATCCTCCAGGAACCGCAGGCAGCATCTGGGTGCAGGTTCAGCCCTGATGCTCTGCAGCACAGCAAGTGCAGAAAGAGCTCCCAAATCACTGCTCCGTGGACTCTTGGTTTTGTGGGGGGTGGTAGGAGGATCAGGTCACAACAGGTAACTAGCCTGGTTTCAATTGATGTGGCATCTCTTTTCCAGCTAAATGAAAGCCAATACCTTCGTGGAAGCAAAGACTTCCCTGGCACTGAAGAGACAGATCGCTTCGAGAAAGGCTCGTTAACAAAATGCCCCCCTCACACTCACTGTCAGGCCAGATCAGTTAACGCTAGACAGGCTTGGGAGAGCCGTGGTTCCAATTCTGCAGGCAGGGCAGGGAGAGGACAGTCACGCAGACAGAGAGCTGCAGAATAAAGCATTACCCCAGCTTGTAGCTCAGTCAAAGGCTTACTCACCCGAGCTTAGCAGCAGTGTGTGCACTGGCTACATAAGAGACACCAGACAAGGAAGAACAGACGCTAGAAAACAGACTACTAGAGAGACAGAGTGCTTAAGCTCTGACTATGCAAAACCATTTCCACACACTCAGGGGAAGGTGTATCTATGGCTTAGCATAATACCCTACACATATTACAAATAATGACTGTCTGCTCACTTTCCTTCTTCTGAAAGCAGCTGCTGTTTCTGAAAGTTGCCTAAAGAAGCTCAGCAACTGTACACAGTACTTATTCCTATCCTAGACTGTTTCACCAACAGGCTCCTTACTCCCAAACCCGTACAAAAGTGCTTGCAGAACAGGATCAATAACAAGCAAATCCGAGCAGAGGGGATAGGAGGGAGACAATGAAAGTGCAAGCTGTGCCTTTCCCCATCCATCCACCTAATCAGCACATCAGCGTCAATCACCAGCCTGGCTGTGTTCAGCCCCACTGACTCTTCTCACTGTGGAGATGCAATGCAACCAAAGTGTTGTTCTGGAACTATCAACTTTCTCAATTCGCATTTGTTCAATTGGACCAAAACTGAATAAAAGTTGAATTAACCAAAATATCACAGAAGAATGATACATTCCCTTCCATGAAAGGGAAGTGTGCTGCTCATCCCTAGTTACCTGCAAAGTGCTTGATTTCTTAAGCAGGATTATGTGCTGTCTCGCTGCAGATTACATCACCTTCCTGAACTCCCACAGAAGCACCTCACCTCACCCAGACACAAGGAGCTTTGGAATAGAAGCAGCAGCAGCCACGTTAATCTCAGTCCTCTGCTGGTGAGCAAAGCACAGGGGCACAGGGTACAGAGGCTATCTAGTGCTCTCCGGAAGGGAGCCTGCCTGGCTGTGAGCACACTGGAGCTGTTCCCTCGAACCACGGAGCTGGGAAGGGACTGGCAATAGGAATCTTCCCTGTCACCTCCTCAAAGCAATACGGGATCCCAGTTCGAGGCCGGCTGTTCCTGGCACACGAGCACGGGACCCGGTTCTTCCAGCCTCACACCCTGCCTGCCTAGGATGGCACCGCGGGGGGGACACCACGCTCTGCCGGCCCACTGCTGATCCTGTGCAACACTTACCGAAAGGGATCCTTGGGAGCGAAGTAAGCTGGAGCAGACAAGTAACTTCCCATCTTCAACACTGGATAAACCGGATCAGCCACAAACTTGTCCAACTGCCTCTGAACAGCTCTGTTCTGCCAACATGGCAGCAGCCAGTGCTCATTTACTCTTGCGCTGATTCAGATACTTCACCTCCCTTTGAAGCTGCCCAAGGAATACCAGGTCTCTGGGCTGCTCATTCCTTTTCAGATTTTTCCTGGCTCCCATTGCTATAACCATCTCCTCCTGCACTCAGCAGCAGCAGCAGCACGTCGGGAAGGACAGGATCACTGCTAACCGGGCTAGTGGGACATGCTGCTGCAGTAGTCCTGCGAGCTCTGCTGCCTGCTAACTACTGGCAAATTTTCCCTTCTCGGTTCCACCCAAGGGTGGGAGGGGAGGAGGAGCCATGGCAGGCGGACAGCGGCGGCTCCAGAGCCTCAACAGGCTCTGCTCCTTCACAGGGGTGGAGCTCTGACCCAAAGAGGGGCTGCGTACTTAGTGCTGAAAGAGAGCAGCTTTGGCCAAAGAATACAAGCACACACACGTGAAACGTGTCTTTGCAGCAGCCGCACGTTCTAATGGAGGAGTCAAAGACGGCAGCGAGCCACATCTCCAAATATATCAAATTAACTATATACATTCCTAAACCCTTCACAGTGAGTGGCGTTATCCTGCCTTCACAGCACCTACAATCTGTTCACCCTGCTGCAGGAGGTAACTCACAGTGTACTTCATCCAAGGAAAAACTGCTTTCTTTCCAATACTGTTTTAAGAGATCATTACAATCCTTTAACTGAATCATCATCTCCTGAATGGAAGCTGAGAGGTATAAATCAGCACGGAGTACTCTCTCCAGCTCACAGTACATGCAGTTGTATCACTGTGCTTGTCGGAAGCCAAGCATGATCTCTAGTGACCTAATCAGCTAAAGCTGCTCGCAAGACACTCAAAAATGCAACAAACATATGCTGCTGCACCGAGCCCGCCCATTTTTGTACAGTCAGCAAAGCCTGGCATGCCTGAACACAGCCTGAAAACCAAGCTCTGGTTGAGCACTCTAATGTGCTTTTCCTGGAGATGCTCGTCTCAGCTGGCACACTGTTCCAAGGACGCTTGGGGCTGGAACAAGGCAGTCTTGGCCGCAGATTTGACAGCTGCTGCTCACTGTTGAAGTAAGCAGAAACCGAGGCAGCTTTCTGCGTTCCTTTTTCCTCCTTTTTAAAACCTTTTTTTTTTTAATTTAACTTTTAATAAGCAGTCACCTTCCTGAAGGGAAAAAAAAAAAAAAAAATCACCATTTTCCCCATTCAGTGTAGTTGGTAAGCCTGGCTGTAAAAGTGCAGTGAAGCCTAGTGCTGCAGAGCCCGATGTGCTTGTCAGTTCCAGCACGGGTCTAATTCCTTCTGACATTTCACACAGCTCTACTGGAAGCAGCAACGGTGAGTCTGTGTCTGGGAATGCGCTCTGGTCTCCCACATTCTCTATATGTTGCGTGCTGAAAAGGGGCCAGCGCTCGCACTCGTGCGCTTCCCCGGCCATCAGCACCTCCCCTCCACACACACACACACACCTCCAGCGGGCCCGCGCCCCGCCCGCCGCTCTCACCGACACACAAAAGCCTTCCCCGCAATTCTGCTGCCATGGGCTGAACGCCCTCCGAGGGGCATTCCACGTGACCTCATAAATCCCAGCTCTTCAGACGAAACCTTTGAAGATTTGATCCACAGATGTGATAAGCAGCCAGCTAGTCTGTGAATGAAGCCAGCAGATAAAGCCTAACTTCAAAGTAATAAAAACCACCCAGACAGCTAAGCAACTAGGAAAGGATTTTGTTTAAGACTTCCTTAAAGCCAAAAGACACATAGTCAAATGTCTATTTAAACAGGAAACTTCTTATCAAAATGATTTTACTTCTGCAGCAAGACCCAGCAGCAGCAGCCAGTAAGTTACTTTGGCTACACAGAAATGCCTTGTTACTTCTTGCTGCTTCTGTTGTCTCTATGACCTATTTGAGAACACCATGTCTCTGATAAAAGGGCTCTGGAAAAGGTATTAATGTGTTCATACATTCTAGGTCTGAATTCCTGCCAGAATGACTGTACTTCAAAAATGCTGATAAACAGGTGTGTGCGGGGGGGACCTTCTGTAATTTTACTGATACCATCACTGGGGGCCAAAATGCACTGGAGTAAATTTGTTTTTCACCAAGTAAAGTCAGACATCAGCATCTTCTCTCTTGCAAACGCTGACAGCATTTCCACTACAAACAGGTAGTCACCACGGTGGGAGCTTTTTTCCTCATTATGGTTTAGAACCGTGCAGTAACTTTTGCCAGAAAGACTATAACTAACAAATGAAAAGGAACACATGAAAAACCTTGACAACGACTTACATGATATTTATCACCGAGTCTCAGCCATTACGGATTTACCTCCACAGAAATGCATCACACCGCTACTGTGATATTCCAGTGATTAATACCTGGAGCCAGCTGGGGCTGGGCAGCCTCTCGACACTCTTTGCCACACATCTCGTGCTGCTCAGTAGCGTGTCTGCAGACAGATGTATTGCTCAGCACATCCGCCAGCCCTAAGACACACAAACTTATCCTGGCACAGACAGACACTTCGATACGTGTGGGACTGAGGCAAGAGGAATCTGCTTGATGCCTGAAGAGTTTGCAGCAAGCCTTTCCTTTAGCATGGGCGCAGCTTGGAGGCATTCCAAATACTTCAGTGCAATCCCAACACCTCATTGTATTTCCAAGGCACTTAACGTGTAACACGTGCTTTGCTGCTGTTGAAAGACAGGAGGCAGCTCCTGAAACCAATACAGGCAGCTCCTGAAACCAACACCGGCTGGATCCGCACGTACCTCCCAGAGCTCCTGCACGCGGATCTTGAGTAAACTAAAACTAACAGTGACGTGAAGCTCAGCTCCATCACTGCGTCTCACTTCTACGCAGCAGCACAACTTCAGAACAACACCGAGACGCCTCTCAGTACCTCACATCACCGAGCACATTAGGAAGGAGAATTTTTATCCCTACCACGCTCGTCTGATGGCTGCAGCCCTCCTGAATGTGTGCGGGCTGAGAAGCAAACCAAGGAAATTCAACCCACTGAAACTTCATAGGTTATACACGGTTTGGGAAGCAGTGACTTCTGCTCTGTAAGTGCAGCACATATGGCAGTAAGAGTGGCTCTGACACCACTGCATCCTCGCTCCTCCTTAACGTGCTGCTTCGGTCTGTGAAGACCGGCAACTCCCCAGGGAAGGATCCTGCCTCGCTCCTGTGCAAGCCGGCAACATTCGGGGCTGTGTGAGTAATTCTAATTACCTTGACAGAACAGTGCTCGATAACGGTGCCCTAAAGGACAAGCTGCCAATTCAACCAAAAGAAAGTTTGGACTGGAATGCCTCATTCCTCCTTAAATATAAAGGCTGGTCATTGATGCCCTGTATCTGATAGATTCTCCCGAGGAATGCGGCCACCTGCAAAGTGCTTCATTGTTCCTTTGAATGTGTAAACTCTTGAACGGTCATAGTGATCTGTGTGCCAACAGGCAGCTATTTCTCCCTGAATCTGATAGAGAGCTCCTGAATTTCAGTGCTGAAGAAGACACCACCAAAGGAACATTCCCAGGAGTGAAGAGTTCTCACCTCCGAGGCCCCTATCATTAACTTTCTGTAACTGCCAGGAACTGGGGAAGACCAGGAAGAGGAGATTTTTGTCTTCCCGCTTCTACCTTAATTCAGCTGCCTTTTATTACTACTGATCCTTCCCCTGCTCTCAAAGTCAGCTGCTGTGTGTATAAACCTGCCTTGTGCTCACAGGTGAAAAGCTAAAGGAAAATTCAAAGCACCAAACATCCCACCATTTAAATCCCTCCTAATACACATCTTTGCTTACATCTTCATTTGTCCACGTTTGTGCTTTAAATCCTGTTCATGCATTTGTCCTTTGGGGAGGGAGCTGCTTTCGGAAAATGAAGGCCTGTGGCAAAGAGATTGAACGAACAGAAGCGATCTAAAGTCTAGAAAATACAGTCCAGAGAAAAAGCTAAGCCTGCTAAGTCCAGGGCTTCTGCCTTGTGGGAGGGACTGATGGGAGACACAATCTGCTTTCTGACACGGGAAGGTTATGATGACAGAAGCAGGGAAAAAGCCTGTTTTTCATGAGCATGGCTAGAAGAAATGGATTTAAATTGCAGCACAGGATTTCTGAAGATAGTAGACAGAAGGCTCTAACCCTGAGGATAATGAAGTGCTAGTAGACAGTCTGGCAGACCAAAACCCTGCAGTCACTGGAGATTGTTAGGTGACCAATTTCTTGATCATCCCTAAGCCACAAAAATTACTTGATTCAAATATAAGTTGATAGTAGATATACTAAAACCAGAAAACAGATTTATAAAAATACCCTCAGAAATAGTCTGGTTTATCCTGCACCTCCAGACCAGGTTTAATTATATACAGTCTTCATACAAGTTTGCCTGGCTTGTTTTCCCCTGACCCCAAATGTAAAAAGAATCAAAGTGATTTACTAAGTTTTGCTGAGAAAAAAAAATATTTCTGTAGCACACAAAATATGGCATTCAGTATAGAAAGATCACATCTTTGTAAGACAATCAAATCACTAGAGCTGGGAAAATAGCGGTTCTCTTTCAGTTCAGTAGGCTGGAGCTTAGGGCACCTCCTTGATCCATGGATAGCTAATCCAGTGCTCTTCAAACTCCTAATGATTTTTCAGCTTTTAATTAACTGGTTTGGGTATAAACTAAGTGGTACATTTTAAATCTGTAACTGTAAAATCACCAGTAATCCATCACCTTCTGCTACTTTTGAATATATACTGTGAACATTTTTTCTGAGTTTGGCTTTTGGTTGAGATTTCTGCAGCAAGCCAGTGTTGCTTGGCTACTTAAATTAGGTTTATTTTATAGACCACAGTACTAGACATTCTCTGTTATTTCACAGTTAGGAAGGAACTGAGCCTCAGCTGTCTTCCTTCCTAAAAAGTGCTTAAGCACCCTGCTACAGGAGGATTCCTGCCACCATTTCCAACTATTTTCTTCCTATGTATCCATTTTCTACCTGCTTGTAGTCTATAGGCTTGATCTGAATTTGTAGTTTTCAAATAATCAAAACTGGATTTTTAACAAATACCATGTCCTTAAGATAAAGCCAGACAGCTATGTCTGGCTCATTCCATCCTACTCCAATTCAAATATGCAATATCCCTACAGAAAGTGGGGACTGTCTTTAATTTGTCATTAACTGCAGAAAAACAAAACCAACACAAAACACCAAAAATAAACACTGGTAATAATACTTTATTCAAAAGTATAATTCAAGGCATTACCTTCTATTTCGCAATATGGAAAAAAAGTTGGACTGAAAACAATAAAACCAGCAAGCTCTTGGTCAAAAAAAGCTCTTCCAATAATCCCCTGAGGTTAAAGTGATCCAGAGCTAGGAAAAAGGCACCTTTTCACTTCTGTCTTTCCCTTTCTTGGTGTAATGTTTGAAGTTCTGTGCAATGCAATTTCCAAATCCAGTCAAACTGTGAAAAGCAGTGACCTTTGAAAGCGTGTGCTGTCTCAACAGAACTCAGAGGCACAAAAGTACATTCAGAGTTAATTCACAACAGACACTGTGACAGAAACATCGAAGAAACTTCCTCAGCCAGATCCAACCCATCAGATTCAAGGCTAAGGAACCAGCTGGCCAAAGAACAGTTTAAAATATCCAAGATATACGAACAGAGATTTGCTCTTCCCTCAAGCCACAGCAGAGAAAATGCAGGTTTCAGAGACAAAGCTCCTGTACATGCAGTTTGAGGAAGGAGGGAAGTGACAAAAACTTAAATCCTCAGAGACGCTCATGTACGTCAGCTCCTGCCAGCGCCGAGCCTGACCAAGAATAAACAGAGCTAACGAGCCTGGAGCAGTGCCAATCAGCATTAGAGAAATTATGTGCCAGGCCAGGGAGTCAGCTAATCCACAGGAAGACTGTAAAAAACACTCCACAAGGGCTGCCGGAACTCACAGCTACCAGCTGCCAAAGCCTCCTACCCTTAGAGGCTTTTTAAAGTTTGGCTTTGGGATATCAGGCACAAGACTGCTGCTCAGCATGGTTTAGGGACAGCAGAAGAAAAGGAGGAACACAGTGCAAACTGGAAACTTGTTTTCATGTACAGTCCTACCCTGGAACTAGGAAAAAGGGGAGGGCAGCTTCCTTTACTGCAGGTTCCAACTGTTCACTGAGCACAGCAGCCTCGGTGGGTGCTCGAGCTCACCAAAAGCACAGAGCACAAGAAGTGCATCAGCAAATGCAAAAAGTCACTACACAGCTCAGAGAAAGGCTGGTGTCATCACTTGTAGAAAACAAACCAGCCCAGAACCGACAAACAAACTGCCATTATACAATAGAACCTATGAAAACAAATTCTCTGTAAAGCGTCCCAAAGGCAAGATTTGCCTCCAGCTCAGCTGTTCCTCACCTCAACAGCCCCAACAGCAAGAAGCACCAAGACATTTGCAAATCAAGACCCACAAGAGAAACACATTCAATGGCAAGAGAGACAGACTTCCCAGCACACACAGCTTTGGGTTTGGCTCCTGGTACAGAGAAGCCATCCTAGGGAAGCTCAACAACAGGATACTAGTCCTTCAGGGAGAAAACCAGAATTAAGAAAAGCTGCTTCAGTATAGCTAAACATGAACACTAAAACCAATAGAAATTTGAAATGCTGGGATTTGTCATGATATCAAACTGTAATTGTGAATATTAATATGTCACTGTAACAGCATTTTCCGAGTCAACTGAGCCTGCACTGCTTTGGCAGCATGAGATGCTTTCTTTTTTTCAAATATACCAATAACCACAATCCTCACTTCAACAAAGTTGGAGTTTTTTTTGTTCTTTAAACAAGGACAATAGATGCTTATTTTGGCACAGAGAACATTCCTCCAAAGCCACGCTTTGGCTTCCTTTTCCCCCATTTTCTTTGACAGGATCCAAAACATTAGCCTCCCCATATCCAAGCCAACATAGAAGCCAGTAGAAGCTACAGGTACTCAACCCCTCTCAAAAATACAGACCCCTTCAGAAATGTGATTGTGGAGCATGAAAACTGGACTGAGTATTCATGGAACACCAAAAAGAGGCATTACTCCTACCACCAAGAAAAAGCATGGCAGACATCCCTTTCTGTCCTTGCCGACAGCAACATTATCCAACAGATCTCATAAATTTGTCTTTTAAGAAAGAGTCTGAAAAGGAGAGAAAGCAAAAGGCAAGATCTCTCTGCCTTCCCTCCTCTCTGTCAGCACCCCGATAACACCCTTGCACCTACCACATATGGAAAAAGCAACAGGCTGTGCAAACTGCCTGGGCACTACTTTGGAATGCTGCAGAAGACAAACATGCAACCCATGGCTTCTGCCACCACCAGTAAATCAGAGCTTTTATTTGCACTTTATCTGTATCCCGTTTGCGTCAGCACAGCCACGCTCTGCCAGGCTGCTGCTGGGACTGGATGTCGTCCCCGAGGTACGTCCACAAACAGGAGCTCGGAACAGGTCAGGCACAGAGATCACAGCAGCAATCCCCGGCTCACGCTGGTACTGCACCACCAGCTCCCAGCCGGCGGGACAGCACGAGCAGGGTTTAAAGGCTGAAGCTTCACCTACCGGAAACAGGAAATGTGCCAAGCTTCGTTGACAGTCTTGTGGAGGCGCTGCCCGGCAGCAATGCTGTCCCCACAGCCCAGACATCGCCAGACTTCTTCACCTGCATGCAGCAACAAGGTGACAAACAGCAACCAGTTTACACCAGAGGAAACAAAGACTGTTACATCCTTCACAAAGAACAACCTTAAATTAAGTAACTGACAGGAAAGCCTTCCCACATGGAAAGCTGCAGGCAGTCTATAACCCCAGAGTGGGAGCTCGCAAATCAAACTCTGACATCTTGTATAATTTTTTTTTCTCCAGACGTGACATCTGTTCCTTCACATTCTGCAGAAGAAAAAAAATATGACTTTTCACATAAAACAGCTCAGTTACAGCCCTGTCAGAGCAGAGATTTCAGGAAGGCAACACTGGTCTAGTACAACAATTCCAACAGAGAACCACGTTAGGCCAGGAAGCCACACTGCTGCTTCCCCCACACCACTGACTCAGCACATAACGTTTGCTCTCATTTGTATAATCAACTGGATTTCCCAGAACTGAAAGAAAGGAAAGGCGAACTTTATTCAGTAGAGGACAGCTAGACTACCAGGAAGGAATGACACTCTTGAATGAATATTCCCATAGAGACTGTACAGCCAACACCAGACTGCTGTCAGACTTAGGAAGGGGGAGTGATGCTACTGGCCTATTGCCCTTTCAGAAAATACTTATAATAGAGCTATAACAGTTTCTGCTAGAACTGCCAGAAAGCCCCAGAGAGAGCCGGTTACTTAGATGCAAGCAAGCTAGGAAAACAGAGTGAAAGCTTGTGCACAAAGAACATTTGGCACACAGATAAACGCTATCCAAAATCCCAAGGGCAGTGCAGGCATTTTAAGAGCCAAGAATCTCAGTTCAGCACAGGATGGCACATGAAATGTGTCACAGAGCTGAGCAGATCCCAAACCTGTTTTTTCCTGCTACCAACAGTTTGCTTGCAGTAAGGCTGCATTAAAGAAAAAGGTGCATTAGACAAGGAAAACCACAAACCACAGACTTCCCTTTTCCAAAGAAGGGTCCTACTTGGTAGTTGCTTAGGGAAGTTGATACCACGTTTAAGTTCCTTGAAGCTACACAAAACAGAAGCCATCAGCCCTCCATGCACCTTTACCCCACCGTGTAGGTCAGTGACAATGTTTGATTAACCACAGTGAAGACCTTGCACTTTTTACATGAATAGCTGTTTCAGGGAAAAAAACATTTGCTGCTCAGCCCCAAGCACCACTGTCACCAGCAGACCAGCAGCACCCAGCAAGGTCTCCATGCAGACTGTAAGGCTCAAAGGGTTCCTTCAAACGTGACAAGTGGTGTAGGTTACTACTTCAGTTCCCTAGTGTGCATCAGCTCCACACCTGGAGCACGTGCCTCTGTGCCTTCCTGCTAATCCAGAACACCAAGAACTCCACCTGAGCTCAGACCTGCACAGCAGAGTAAAGGTTGGGAGAACCTGGCAAAAACCTGACCCCACCCGTGTTGTTCTATAAAGCAAATGGCTTTTCAGCATACCAAACGGGCTTGGGAACAAAAGGCAAAGCCACGTGTGCCTGTGCCTCCGTGCACAGGCAGCCGACGCTCTCCTCTCCAAGCAGGGCAAGCCCTGGCAGTCAGCTGAACTTCTGAAATAGCTGCTGGCCAAAAACACCTGCAAGCCAAACATTCTGCAGCTCCATCCCCTCCCGTTCAGTGTCACCAGCACAAGACACACGTGTCAAAATGGTCTGTGGATCCTGCTAAAGACATTTAAAGACCAATGACTACACTACAGCTGACTAAAAGCAACCTTTTCCTCGCCAACCATCTCACAGAATCTGACCCATCAGTTTCCGAACTGCACGAAGCAGTCACCTACTCTCAGATGTAGTGCAACATCTGTTTAAGTGTACCCAGGAAGGCTGATTAGCTCACAAACAGAAACGAACAGTCCTCAATCCAACAGAAATTGCTTCAGTATGCAGGAGAAACGACGGAAATGAACAAACAGAGCAGGAAACGGCGCGAAGGAAAAGCAAACGGACATAATCCATGTAACAGGTCTGCCGAGTTCCTCAGGACGGGAGGAACGTGTCAGAGACGGCCAGCGAGGAGCAGCCGCAGTGGCCCCGGCGGGCACCGGCCGAGCCTCGAGGGCACCGCGGGCACAGCGGGGACG